>VMDO01029571.1:0-22477 GCA_007922755.1 Pedetes capensis | reverse complement strand
AAGAGAGACAGAAAAAGAATTGATGCTTTTGAATTGTGGTGCTGGAGACGTCTATTGAATATACCATGGACTGCCAAAAGAACCAACAGATCTGTCCTAGAAGAGGTACAACCAGAGTGCTCCTTGGAAGCAAAAATGGCCAAACTGCGTCTTACATATTTCGGACATGTAGTCAGCAGAGAACAATCCCTGGAGAAGGACATCATGTTTGGAAGAGTGGCAGGTCAACGGAAAAGAGGAAAACCCTCCACCAGATGGATTAACACAGTGTCTGCAACAATGGGCTTAAACATAAATAAGATTGTTTGCCTGGCACAGAATTGGCAAGTGTTTCGATCTGCTATACATAGGGTTGCTATGAGTCGGACTCAACTTGACGGCACCTAACAACAACAACAACAACAACAATTACTATATATGTCTTGTATGTTATATATTGGGGGCTGGGTTTTAGCTGTTAGTAGAGTGGTGCTCTGCAGTCTCTGAGGTCCCAGGTTCAATTCCCAGCACTGCAAAAATGGGAGAAGGATGTGGCAATCCACTCCTGAGGCAATCCTGAAAAAAAATCAGCCATTGAAAATCCTATGTGGGTTGCTATCAGTCAGACATGACTCAATGACACGTAACCACAACAGCAAGTTATATATTAGGGGCTGGGGTTTAACTCAGTTGGTAGAGTGCCATTCTGCACTATCAGAGGCCTTAGGTTCAATCCCTAGCACCACAAAAGTTGGAGAAGGATGTGGCAGCCCACTCCCAAAACAATACCAAAACAATCAGCCATTGAATATCTTATGTTGGTCACTATGTTATATATAACATATAATTATTATATATTACGTTGCTGTCGTTAGGTGCCATCAAGTCAGGTCTAACTCATAGCCACCCTCATCAGGTTTTCAATAACTGAGTTCTTCAGGATTGTTTCAGAAGTGAGCTACCACATCCTTCTCCCATATTATATATAATATACATATATTTTTCCCCAAGATTTTCAAGGAGAAAATATCCATTTCTTTGTGTCCCTCTCTATGCAAGGTCTCATCCTCAGGGTCAAATATTTCAACCTGCTAGCTGTTCCTTCCTACTATTTGTTTCTGAATATATAAACAGTATAGAGTGATTTTTCTTAAATTTTTCCCATGTAATTAAGCAGAAAATGAGCATTGAGCTTTGCATGTGCCTTTTCTTCCCCAACATCTACTTTGCCCCCCTTGAAATTCCAATACAGTTAACTTGATTCTTCCTCTGGTCCTCTGCCATCCCATTCCAATCTGAACTACTGCTCTTGAGGTCTATTTTACAGCTGCCATCCTGAGATTTTCCTTCACCATTATCTTTGCTCTTCCTTTTAGACCTCTCGTGTTGATTCCCAGTGTTCTGGTTTATCCTTTATTTTGATGCATCATATCTTCAACATTTTTAAGACAACTTTTGTCAAAAATAATAGTTGCTCTTTTGGGAAGTAATATTTTAAAAATCTTTTATGTCTTTAAAGAAACCTATATCCCACTTTCACATATGGCTGGAAGTTTGCCTTAGAATAGAATCCTAAATTAAGGATGACTATTTCTCCAGATTTGGAAGCCATCACCTGCCTTAAGAGGTCTTGATGAAGCCCAAGCAAAAGATTTCTAATATTATGTGGAAGGGTGAATTATTATTTGTCAGTGGGAATAAGACACAAATCCAAGTAAGACAACAGCAGAGGCAATACTGGTTGAGAATGAGAAGGCAACAGTGCTGAGCTGAGAGGCAGATTTCCTGAATCATCTTTGATTCAACCATGACAGAACAGCATAAAAGCTGAAAAAGCCTCTTAAAAACAAAAGTATTGAGCTAGAAACAGTCATGTGGAAGCACAAAAAAATGTCTTGGGACAAAAAATAAACAAACCATCCTTAGTCACTTTTGACTTGGTGCCAGCAGCTGGCTGAGAGGAAGCTTCTTCAGGGGCTGCCCAAAATCCTGACACCTGGACATTCTCCCACCCCAATTACATTTTCTTAGATGAAGTTAGCCTAGCTCTCATCCATTGCTATAGGGCCCTGAAACATGAAATGCAATCACACCAGTCAGGAAGGTCATTTGTGTTTCCTTCCAGTTGATGATCTTTTCAGTCCAGCAACTAAAGCCAAGAAAAAAATGGCTCAAGTACTCTTTCAAATTGCCCTCTGCTGAAGAGAGCCCTTTAGTTCTACAACATTAGGCAGCTGCTATCTCTGAAACAGGATGGTTAGGAATACTAGCCAGACCAGTAACAGCCTATCCGGCTGCTGAGAAGTCTGAATGGCCACCGAATGCAGAATTGCATAAAGATACAAGATTGAATCTGAATCAACACAACTGCAAACAAGTGTGCAAAGTTGCCCATGTCTTCCTGGATGAGCTGCTCTGGACTGCTAGGAAGTGTGTCTTTGGCCTTGCTTTAATGCAAAACACAGCCTGATTTTCCATGATAATTATAGTAAACTTCATGATAATTCTCTACATGATGTTTAATGTGCCCTTCAATGCTACTCCATGGTGCAACAATATTTTGTACTCATAGATATCAGATAATCATAACAGACTGAAACTATTGATTATTAATATTGGAGGAAAAGTTGATCAAGGAGGTCAAACTTCTTTCTGTCCAGATTCTTGGCCTTATCAATAAAAGAAAGTATAAATGGACACAAATGGCCAACAAGCAAAGGTTTTATTTAGAAAGCAGGACCCTACCAGGGAAGGTTGGGATAGTGTTTTTATGGGCCAGGAAATCTTAACTGAGGGATCCGGGGTGGAGTTACTTCATTGTCTCCTCTTTTGATGTAAAGTATGTCCTGAGGTTTCATGGAGGTTGCATAAGCCAAAATCATGTGCAATTGATGGTTGAAGTCAAGAATCACAATCAGTAAAGCCCATTTTCCCTTAAACTTAACCTTCCTAATTGAGTGCCATCAGTGAAAGGTTATATAGTAGTCATCTGGTGGGGATTTTAGGGAATTTGCTTATGCGCTGGTGGTCTGTGGCTAGCTGTGGTTTTGAAGATCTGGGAGAACATTGGGGAGGATAAGTCTCTCCCTTGCTGATTGGACTGGATGGGAAAAGCTGGTGGTTGGCTTCATTAAGTGCAAAATAGGGAGGGGATAGTTTAATCAGGGGGTGTGGCCAGTGCCGCTGATCCTTGATTCCCAGCCTGAAGTATACTTATATCTCTTGCCTATTCCAAAACAGATCTGCTATATATCTGCTGAGAAAGAAAAATGCATAGTACTCATAAATTCATCACTGAAAACTTTTTGCTTACAAATACTACTTGTTTGAATTTGGGATATTTATATGCCAAAAAAGCAAAGGAGAAAAAAAAGCATCCCTTAGTATCCCAAGTGAGGTAAAGGAAAATCTGGAGGTAGATCATAAAAGGGATATGAATACCACACTGCCTCCCCTTCCTCCTTTCCTAAAAGGCTGTAGTGTTTCCCCAGAGGCCTTGATTTACAAAGTGTGGT
Organism: Pedetes capensis; assembly: GCA_007922755.1. Lineage (NCBI taxonomy): Eukaryota > Metazoa > Chordata > Mammalia > Rodentia > Pedetidae > Pedetes > Pedetes capensis. The sequence goes on along the minus strand of VMDO01029571.1, from coordinate 18,983 downwards.
TCATCGGACAGCAGGGTCAGATCATCAGGGATCTTAGAAATCAGACTCTCAAGTAGCAACTTTCTTCAATGAGAGCTTTCTGTTTAACAAGATCCCTAGTTGATATATGTTGTTGTTGTTTTTAGGTGCCATCAGAGTTGAGTCTGACTCATAATGAACCTATGTATAACAGAACAAAATATTCCCTGACACTGTGCCATGCCCAGCACTATGTCAGTGCTTCTCTGCTATTCATAGAGTTTTTGATGGCTGATTGTTTGGAGGATTGTTTAGGGAATTGGCTGACAGATTCTTCTCCCATTTTTACAGTGCTGGGAATCAAACCATGGCCTCATAGTGTGCAGTGCATCACTCTACCAACTTACCTAAACCCCAGCCCAGTTAATGTGTACAAAATATTAAAATTGAAGCCAGACTCAGTGGTGCAAGCCTATAATCTCAGCAACTCAGGAAGCTAGGCGAGAGGATCAAGAGTTCAAGGCCAGAGGCAGCCTGTGTAATTTAGCAAGACCCTGTCTCAAAATAAAAAGTGAAAAATGGGCTCGAAGTACAGCCCAATAATAGAGCACTTGCAAAGCATGTGTGAGACCCTGGGTTCAACCCCCAGTACCATGAAAAAAAAACCAAAAAACAAAACAACAACAACAAAAAAAACCTGTGCATAGATGAATCAAATTTCTTTACTTTTATCTAATGTCCTGTTCTGTTCCCAAATCTTACCCACAACACTACATTACATTTAACTGTTATGTCTCCTTTGACTCTCTTTGTTTGTGACAGTTTCTCAGCCCACCAATGTTCCTCCTTTTGTTAATTGGAATTCAACTTAAAGACCTGTCCACCTCCCACCATTTACTTTATTCTTTATGTCTGTGTGGTTTAAGCCATTGCCCTGTTATGTGTTTTATTACATAAATTAATTCAAATGTATTATTTAGAAATTCCCTTCCCATTGGATCCTTAACATGCCCTAGCTTCCTGATCCCCTTTCTTACTTTCTGGCACTGTGAAATGTTCCAGATTCATCTTTTACTTTCCTGATTCCAACCCTTCAATCAGACATTTCTCTGAGAAGTCTGGATCCTTTCATTGGTGAGTAGAAACCAAGATTTACAGTTTAGGTGGTCTTTTTGCTACTGAGATATCATTACTACTAGATTATCTAGCAGCAGAGCTAGAAAACAGATGTATGTATACTAATCTATCTACATAAGTGCATCTGTATTTCCAAGTATATTAAAAACCATGAGTTTGTACTGATACCTCCGATTCCAACTCAACAGCCTGCAGTTCTCCCTAGCCTTCCTCTTTTATTTATTTGCAAGTTTTCTAACAAGAAACTAGGCTTTCATTATCTCTAAGATAGTCACTTGGGCTGAGATTTGGCTCAGTTGGTAGAGCACTGCGCTGCAGTCTCTAAGGTCCCGAGTTCAATTCCCAGCACCACAAAAATGGGAGAAGGGCCTGGCAATCCACTCCCAAGGCAATCTTGAGACAGTCAGCCATTGAAAACCCTATGAGGGTCACTATGAGTCGGGACGGCACCTAACAACAACAACAACAAGATAGTCACTTACTTATTGAAATCTAGAATATAAATTAAGAAGTTTCAGAGTTGCTAATTCATATCCCTGTGTAAAAGAAATTGACTAAGGGAAGTACAATATTTTTGTAAAATTCTTTTTGTCTTTAACATTTCAGTATCCAGTTAAAATCCTATTTTCCAAGATTTTCTATTTTCCAAGATTCGGTAAATTGGCTCTTTCCTTCCCCATACTCTTTATTTTGTACATATGGTTCATTTGTAATACAATGAGGTTCATTTATCATTGTTTGTATTCAATCATGGATTCTAGAGAAGGAGAATGTTTTGACTAACAAAGGGTCCCACCTTCAACAAAGAGCTGCAGGCAGAGTAGCCAATATTCCAGTATTTGGCATTGTAAAGTATTAGATAGGGAGTGAAAGATACTGAAACCCCTTTGATCAGTATATAATTCTCAATATTTAAAAATTCTTATTTTAATGCAATTCAAAGAAGCAAAGTCTGATCTTGTTAGTGGGGATTGGTCTGGGGAACCAGTGTCAGTCTCTCAGCTCTTGTGTTCTCCATTGAAAGTGTGTAGATGAGATAGTACAGAGCAGCATATAGGCAAGGGTTATCTAAAGCAATAGTGCACCTTTAAGGAATAAGAACATACAATAGCGGAGAAGTATTGCCAAGAATAAAGGTTTAAGCTAACTTATAGTTTAGTTTGTGTCTCCAGGGAAGAAGCATCCTACACTAAGGGGTCTTTATTTTATAAAATGAATTAATGGACTTGTTTGGTATACTTTAAAAGTATAGGGTCATAGGCAAGTACCTTAGAATGGTATGCCTTTATGTATAACCTGGGCACTCAGGCGGTCATTAATCTTGTTTAGGGCATGAGTCCTATTAGAACAAAGCCTAGATGTTATTCAAGCATCATCTGGCATCAGATGTCCTGCTCCAGTTCAGGATGGAAGCATGTTTTAATCTGTCTTTTATCTATAGGTCTTTAACCTCTGTTAGGGATCAGGAGGGTCCCTTTTCCTCTCTTGCCTGCTAATGTCTATCTACCTAACAATCTCATCCAGAAAAGAGAAGTATTCTTAACTTAGGCTTGCTCTAAATCAATGATGATCTTTCTTTTGGTAATTCAATGGAATTTCTAATCCGAATTTATACATCCAAATAAAATTTGATTGGAAAGAGAAGGAATGACCATCAAAAAGCCATCAATTAGAAATCATATTAACTACTTATTGAAATGGTCTGGGATTTAGCTCAGTTGGTAGAGCGCTGCGCTGCAGTCTCTGAGGTCCCGAGTTCAACTCCTACCACCGCAAAAATGGGAGAAGGACATGGCAATCCACTCCCAAGGCAATCCCGAAACATTCAGCCATTGAAAACCCTATGAGGGTCACTATGAGTCGGATACCTACTTGACGGCACCTAACAACAACAACAACTTATTGAAATAAGACAGAGGAATCAAAACAAGAATAGGAAGTCTACAATTTACCTAACATTCTCTATGGCAGACAAGGCACACATAAGTGAAAAATAATAATTTCTAAGAGTAAAGTGCACATCCCTTTGGTCTGGATGTCTAAAGTCATTCTAATAGTCTGCAATTTTAGTGGACTCAAGACAGAGTTTCAGTCAGCTGTCATTGCTGTAGCAGAAAAAAACATACTAATGGAGGAAAATCATTATTGGGAACTCACAGTTTTAGGATCAGTCCATAATGGTGGCAGTAGCAGGCATGGCATCAGTGATGGCCATGGCAGATGGCCTTAAGGCATCGCGGGGCAGGACACAGAGTACAACCAGAGCCACAAGTCCAGGTAAAAAAACTCCAAAGGTCTGCCCCCAGTGATCACCTCCACAAAGCTGAGTCCCACCTCCCAAAGTTCCATGACCTCCACAAACAGCACCACTACATGGGGACCGAATGTTAAGGCACATGACCTTTGGGGGACATTTTATATTCAAACAATGACAGCATCCTGAAGTCTATTAAAGTAATAAAAAGAATTTATCACTCTTTTCCCTCAGGGATTATAGAAAAATCTTCTTTGAGTCAAGTCCCGAAAGACAATGCCCTAAGCCCCAGTCTGGCCCCCTTGGGTCTTATCTTGTATGTTCCCTGTTCCCTCTTTTTGGTGTCCTTTCCTAATTGTATCTAAATCCCAATACATTTCTCTCTTCTGAGTAAAAATGTTGGAGTAGGGAATAAGGGAATTCAGGAGGAAGGAAGCAGATTTTCAAGGACTGGTCTCTCTTAAAGAAATGTAAAACCCACAAACATCTTGTCACTGACTCATGATAAAAAGTCCCCAAACAACTTGTCACTGATAAAAATGTTAAAGGTAAGTAAACAGCAATAACAAGTGGTTAATTATCTCCTCCTGAGGCCCAGCCTGGTTTTTGAGCCACAAATAGACATATAACCTTCTACAAGTGGCATTAAACAATATTGGCAAATTAATTTCTCTACTCATTCACTCCTGCCTCACTTCAGAGATCACACAGTGTAGGCATATGACTTCCCTTTCCCACAGCAGTTCCCACAAATACTGTGCATGCATTGTTGTTGTTTTTAGCAGCCTTTGAGTAAAGTCCCACTAATAATGACCCTATGTACAACAGATGAAACATTCCTGGACACGGTGCCATGCCCCAGTACTATTGTCAGTGCTTCTCTGGTATTCATAGGGTTTTCAATGGCTGATTGTTTTGGGGGAGTGGACTGCCAGGTCCTTTGCCCAATCCTATAGCACCCCCCTCCTCTAGTATTCCCAGACAGTCTCCCATTCAAGTACTAACCAGGCCCAACACTGCTTAGCTTTCGAGATCAGACCAGATCAGGTACAGGGAGCTCTGGCTGTAGGCCATGCAGGAGTAGCCAGTCCAAAAAGACAAAACATGGATTTTGCACGGAAGGCTCCTGTAACCTTAGGTGGAGCACCGTTTTCATGCCCAAAGGCTCACATCAACTCTGACTTCACCTTAACCATCAATATAAGCCACAACTAACTCGTGGTTCAGGCAACTGGTTCTTTCCCAGTTTGCCTGCTTTGCCTCTCAGGTGTTCTTTTTATTTTCCCTTATTAAAAATTCACTGAAGCCATGCATGTGTTATATGTTTATAATCCCAGAGACTCAGGAGGCTGAGGCAGGAGGATCATGAGTTCAAAGCCAGAGGCAGACTGTGCAATTTAGCAAGACCTTCTCTCAGGTTTTTTTTTTTTTTTTTTTAATTTAAAGATGGGCTGGGGTGTAGCTCAGTGGTAGAGCACTTGCCAAGTATGTGTGAGGCCCTGGGTGCAATCCCTCAGTACTAGGGTGGAAAAAGTTCACTTAACCTTTCCTCTGGTCTGCCCTTTTCTTTGCCTGGGGAAGCATCCTAACCTTAGCTACCCCACCCAAGGACTGAGGTATCATACCAGTTTTCCATTAATAAAAATTGCAGAACATGACCTTTCTCACTCTTTCTACTAATGAGGATAAAATGGTTTAATATCACTCTAGAAACAAGTAAGCACAGATTTGCAAAGACATTTTGATGTAGTTCCAATTGTTTCCAAAGAAGCCCAATTGCATAACAGTGCTTCTCGTAGTATGGTTATTCTTTTATTCATTTTATTATATGAGCTACACCAATGTACACATGGTCAACGTGTTTGCAAAATTTTAGTGACTTAACTTCCAATAGCCTCAATAAAATAAAACAAAATATAGAGGAATAAATCTAAACAAAGAACCTAAAGACTTCTATAATAAAAACTTTAAACCACTAAAGTAGGAAATTAATGAATATGGAAAGATCTCCCCTTGCTCAAAGATTCGCAGAATTAATATTGTGAAAATGGCTATCCTACCACAAGCAATTTACAGATTCAATGCAATCCCCATCAAAATTCATATAACATATTTTATCGAAGTAGAAAAATAAGTCCTAAAATTCATATAGAAGCACAAAAGACCTTGAATAGCCAAAGGGATCCAAAGTATAAAGAGCAATGCAGGAAGCATCACAATTCCTGACATCAAATTATATCACAGGGCCACAGTTATAAAACCAGCTTGGTATTGGCATGAAAACAGACATGAAGATCAATGAAATAAAATAGAGTACCCAGAAATAAACACGCACAGCTATGCTGCACTGCAGTCTCTGAGGCCCCAAGTTCAATTCCCAGCACCGCAAAAATGGGAGAAGGGCCTGGCAATCCACTCCCAAGACAATCCCGAAACACTCAGCCATTGAAAACCCTATGAGGGTCGCTATGAGTCAGATACCGACTCAATGGCACCCAACAACAACAACAGTCATCTGATTTTTGACAAAGTAGCCAAAAACATATACTGGAGAAAAGACATCCTTTTCAAGAAATAGTACTAGGAAAACTGGATATCCACACATAGAAGGATGAAACTAGATCCCCGTCTCTCCCACTGGACAAAAATCAATTCAAGATGAATCAAACATCTTAATGTAGAACTGGACACTTTTAAACTACTAGAGGAAAATATAGAAAAAACACTTCAAGATATAGGCACAGGCAAGAACTCTCTAAAAAAGACTCCAGTAAGACCAGGTACAGTAGCACATGCCTGTAATCTTAGCAACTCCAGAGGTAGAGCAGGAGGATCACAAGTTTAAGGCCAGAGAGAGCCTATATAACTTAGTGAGAGTCTGTCTCAAGATAAAAAATTAAAAAGGGACTGGGGATGCAACTCAGTAAGCAAGAACTTGCAAAGTATATGCGAGGCTGTGGGTTCAGATCCCTAATTCCATTAAAAAAGAAAAAAAAAAAAAAGATTCCAGTAGCCCAGGAAATAGTATTGAGAATTAACAAGTAGGATTGCATGAAATAAAAAAGCTTTTGCATAGCAAGGGAAACAAAAGAGTAAAGAGAAAAGCCTCAGAATGGAAGAAGACCTTTGAAGATCTTTGCCAACCATACATCTGACAGGAGGTTAATATCTAGAATATATGAATAACCAAAAAAATTAAATGCTAAAAAAATCCAGTCAATAAGTGAGCAATTGAATTGAACAGATGGTTCTCAAAAGAAGTACAAATGGCCAATAAATATACCAAAAAATGTTCATCCATCAGAGAAATGCAAATCAAAACTATACTGAGCATCCATCTCCTCTCACCCCCATCTCCCATCAGAATGGATAGCATCAACAAAACAAAGGACAAATGCTGGTGAGGATGGGGAGGAAAGGGAAACCTTTTCCATATATTTTTAAATCTTACTCACAGTCCATGCTGGTGTACAGCTTCTTTGGGTGGCTTTTCTTCAAGCACTGTCTCAAGGGCTCAGGTGCCATCCAGTTTGTGGTTCCAATTCTCCTTGATCTTCGGAAACTTCCCCTTTCTGGTGTGAAAGAAAATGGAGTATTGTCCATGAGAAGAATTTGTGAGTGAGGCCTGGAGGTGAAACATAACACTTTTACCTACTTTTCATTGGCCATATTATCTTGCCCAACTGCAGAGGGGCTGGAAAATGGGTACAACTGAGTGTCTGTAAGGAATGAACAAGGGTTTGGTCAATAGCCAACCCATCTCTACCATAGCCAATGCATTCCCATCTATCTAAAAGACTCTTCTTTTTATTTAAACTCATTTAATTTGACATATCATACTTGCAACTGAGAGTATAGAATAATATAGGTCTTAGGTTTAGTAATATAGGATTGGCTAGGGACAACTCTTAAATCCATCAAGTGAGAATTCAGTTAACTACAGTATAGACTTTATTGCTTTGTTTGGTTTATATAAAAAGTAGGAACAAAGACTCAAAACATAAATTAAGAGGTAAAACAGGTGGTAAATATACAATGAAAAGAGTCACAGTATCTTGAAAAATATCAAGGACCTGTCATTTTTTTTTAAAGTTAACCTTTTTCTCTAACCCCTAATATATAATGCTGTCCTATGGAATGATTGATATCTTTATCATTTTCTTACAAAATTTAAACTTAGGCACTCATGTTTTATAAATACTTCCAAGTTATTCTCCATAAGTTTCTTCATACACCAATGATTTTTAGATTTGGCCATGCATGAAAACAATACATATGAAACACCCACATCTAGGCCAAAACCCAGATACCACCAATCACAGGTCTAGGTTAGAACCTGTAGGTCTGCATTTATTTAATGCCACATGTGATTCTGATGCACAATTAATATGAAGAACCATTGTGATAGGATATAAGAATAAAAGTGAATTGTGGCAATCACCATATATATTTCATAGTTCTTCAAGTTAAGTTTGCAATTTAAATGATTAAACATTGGCTTATAAGAACCAAATAAAGGATATCCAAAAATATCTATGAAGATAGCTTTCATATGATAGGTGATAGGCACTATGAATTTAGAGGAGATCCCCCAGATAAATTGGTCTTCACAGGCTTCATGGAGCATAATTATTTGACCTGGATCCAGGTTTTATGGGTAGATTCTGATAAGAAGAGGGTAGGAGACATGTAAAACAGGTGGTAGCAGTGAAAAGTAAGTCACGGATGGAAGCACACCAGGCACAGAGTCTAGGGATATCAATCAGGGCTTCTGTGGCTGGAGCAGAAACAATGAGGGAAAAAGGCACAGCAGCCTAACCAAATGTTAAACTTTACACTTGAAGCTCAATGTGCTATGGATATTCCAAGAAGAGAGTCATTTGGTTAGAACAGCCAAGAAGACTTCATGAAAAAAGCAGAACTTGAGCTGGATCATGAAGAACAAGTAAGATTCTGTTAACCAGAGAGGAAAAGGAAAGAAATATTTTTTATTTTGATGTTCCTAAAATCCAGCTGACAAAATGAAACACTACATGACTAAAATATTCTATTTTTACATAGATATTCTAGGACTAATGTATACAATGTAAGTATATTGTCAGAGTGGCTGCTAATTATTTAAATGTCTATTTGCCACATAGGGCTTCAGTCAGCTTTAAGGAAATTGTTGTTGTTGTTGTTGTTGTTTGTTGTTGTTGTTCTCAGGGGCTGTCAAGTCAGGTCCGACTCATAACTACCCTATGAAGAACAGAATGAAACCCTCCCCAACACTGTGCCATGTCCGGCACTATGTCAGTGCTTTTCTGCTATTCATAGGGTTTTGATGGCTGATTGTTTGGGGATCATTTCGTGAATGAGCTCCCAGGTCCTTCACTCTTTGTTGTGCTGGGGATTGAACTCAGGGCCTCAGAGTATGCAATGTAGCACTCTGCCAACTGAGCAAAGCCCCAGACACCTTTTTAAGAAATAGATTGCATTTTTAAAGTACAATATATTATTTTAATAAACTACAACCAAGAAAAGTTAAAAATGAAAACAGACATTGAAGAAGTAAGGGGAAATCTAATACAAATATGTAATAAGCATGTGTGTACAGCTACATCTCATAACTGGCTATATTAGACAAATTTTTGCCTCAGAATGGCTAGAAAAATCAAAACAAAAACAGAAACAAGATAAGTTGCACAGTTCTCAGTATCTGTGAGAAGAAACTATAGCAATTTTTCCTGGGAAGAAATATATCATCTACATTTTAAATATTGAACTGTATTCTCACCAATGGAGTGGTATATGTTTTCTTTATTGCAACTCCAACAAATCAGTGAATCACAGAAGTTGCCCAATGGGTAGAACGATTACAGCCTCTTTGTTGAACTTCATGACACATCAATTGCTCACCCATAGAGAGCCAAAGCAAACTTGATTTTCAACATTTTCCCTGCTGCAAGCTCTAAAACCTCAGAAGAACCAGGATCATCAGAAAGGAATGTTTCTGATGTGTCTATACAGAGTTGGTTCAGCTGCTTTGATTTAATTAACAACCAGTCAATTCAATCAATTAACAATTTGATTCCATGAAAAACATTCCATGAAAATTTAGTAATATGAAAATCAAATAACTTGCTAATATCCTAGATTTGTATCTATTCAGATTGCTATGTAGGCCATGAAAAGACACAGCTTTTTTCTCCTTCTCCCTCTCCTCCTTCTTTTAGAGCCATTCTGAGTATTCCTGAGGAATGACTAATTATCAGATAATAATCACTTACATTTGCCAATACTTTCAGAACTTTTTCACAAGTACAACCACCCTGTGAGGTTGTGTTGCCACCTATGAACTAGGAGGTTCAATAACTTGACCAAAGTCTAAGATCTAGGTAATAATAGAAAATTAATATGATGTTATACAAAGAGCTTTGGTGTCATATTAAACAGGGGTTTATTGTCTAAAACCTGCATTTACTTGTTGGGTGGCTTGATATCACCTGCTGGATTCCAGCCTCTTGAATCTATATCCTCAACAAAGTTCCCCATCTTGGCCCCTTCAGATTTAGTTTTTACTTAATTATCACTTGAAATCTGGTCCTTGACTCCATTCTCACTGCTTTTGATTAAGCCACGTCCATTAGACTCAGCATCTTTAGTTGTCTTGGATGAGAACACTGCCTCACTCCAGCAATACAAGAACTCTTATAGTGGTCCTTTGGCTGGACCAGTTCCCGTGAATCCCCAAGGTATCCAGAGTCAACATGGGTTGCTACTCCCACAAGCAATAAGGGCTAGCTCAGGATTCATAACAAAAGGTAGGGAAGAGAAGAAGACAGGGACAGAAAAGAGAATGTTGTTGTTAAGTGCCGTTGAGTCAGTATCTGACTCATAGCGACCCTGTGTACAACAGGGGAAACACTATTGTCAGTGCTTCTCTGCTGTTCATAGGGTTTTCAATGGCAGATTGATTTTTGGGAGGGGTTTGCCAGGTCCTTCTCCCAAGCCTACAGCTTCTGGTGTTCCCAGGTGGTCTCCCATCCAGGTACTAACCAGACCCGACCCTGCTTAGCTTCCGAGATCTGACTGGATTGGATGCCATAGGGCTACAGCTGCAGGCGATAAATACCAAAGGCAGTGCAAATCCCTTACCCTGGAGAGAGACTATTTAGATAAGTTCCTGGTGAGAATCTATAAGCAACATCTCATAAGCTAATGCAAATCCAAAATGCTCTCCACTTGTTTATTTTCTCAAATAAAAAAAAATCATTTTCCGTAAGAGGGAGGCACACTTTTTAAATCATGCTTTGAATTGTCTGTTAAAGTAGAACCACATGGAATTTAGTTTCTTATTCCAGTACTGCAGTCCTACCTTTTCCCTCAAATCCATCAACAAGATCAGATTAAAAATATCTTTAATTAAAATGCTCTCAATGAACAAATAGACTGAATGACACTAGATAGTAGCAGAGAAAATTAAAACAAAGTTACTTGGTGTCTTATTTATCTGTCATATGGGCTGACTTATCAGCTTCCTACAAAAAGTAATTTAATTAAGCTTTAATAGAAGGAGGCTTGATAAAATACTAGTGGTAGTAATGTAGGTAATGGCCCAGGGTATAACAATTTTAGTAATGGCTTATCTATTTACCTGTACTCACAAATACTAAGTTTGCATATATGCATTGCATGTACACATACACACACAGTTTTGTTAGTAGATTAGGCTTTCTGAAAGCCTTTTGTAAATGTAAACACAAATAATCAAAACATGTAAAACTATTAAAGGGCAAAAACTGGAGATGATGATGATGATAAAAATAATAAATGATGATGAATTTCAAACAAAAACTACTTGGTATGCTCATTCTGACCTGCCTTGCCTTTCCATCAAAAGGTTGTGGCATCTTCCTATATCTTTATTCTATGCAGAGTGTGTCTTTTAATAATTCCCAAAATGTTTTACAGAGATCCTACGTTATCTACTGACAAGGAGGATGAAGATACATGGCTTATACCTTCAGAGCCTTTTGACATCCATATACAGGATAGGTAACTCATGTGAACAGTAAAGTCTAGCACAGATCTTATGCTAAATGGTTTCTCTTTTGCTGACTGATTTCTCATGGTCTCTATTGTCCCAGCTACATATCCAACAGCTAAAGCTATGTACTGGATAGATTCTCCTGAAGTTGGAAGAGAAAAAGTATAATTGGGAACTTTCCATACAGAAAGTGATGAGGTCAAGTGCAAAGGCATCATATTACTGTTTCATTTTTAGGACTGGTAGGATATGAGGGCCAGAAGACTAGGTGGAACCCAAGTGGTCAGTCAGGAGCAGAGATCTAGGACACCAGGATGAAAGTCTACAGTGACTGGCCATGTTGCCCATCCTAGACAATGGGATTAAGGCATCTCAAGGATTGGTTTTCTCTTAGCCTCAGCCAAAATTAAGTCAGCTTTAGGCACCATCTATGACTGGTCCCTATTAGTGGAAATATCAGCACACTATTTCAGAGAAGTTGAGCTCACCTCTGACCTCTCCTTCTGGTGTCCCAGACAGTGCTGCTTGCCTTTGGCCATGATGAGAAGGTCTGTGAGCTCATTTCTGGGCAGCATTTCTATGGAAAGGAGACAGGGCCCACAGGGGCCAATATGTGAGTGAAACTTCAGGGCCTTGTTTCCTAAGAGAGCTGGGAAAGACATTATTAGGTGTTGAGAAGAGTAGCCTGTGGCCTTTTAAAATAAAATAATAAGAGGAAAGCAAAATGAGCATTTTCCCAGGAAAACTTGACTTAAACATACTTTCTATGGGTGGAGCAGCAGACACCAGCCCTGACCTTGCTGGACAGCTTTGAATAAATTCAGGAAACAGACAAATCTCATAATCTAGGTTCTGGCTAAGCACTATCAGTCTCTATACTTTGTTGGCTTCCCCTGTATACCAATCTTAGCTTTACCCTCCTTAGGAGTATCCCAACTTGTCCCCATCCTCACTAGCCAAAATTAACAATATGGTTATCTAAGCTGTCCAATATAATAGCCAATAGCTACACATGTCTCTTGAGCACTTGAAATGTTGTTAGCCTGAACTGTGTTGTAAACATAAAATATACAATAGAATTCAACATTTCCGTACAAAAAAGAGAATATAAAATATCACACTAAAATTTTGTTACATATTGAAACAAAAACATTTTGGATATAGTAGGTTAGATTAAACATATTATTAAAATTAATTTAAACTGTTTTTCTTTACTTTCTTAAATATGTGGTTAATACAAATTTTAAAATTACATGTGTGGTTTGCATTTGTGGCTCATGTTATATTTCTATTGGACTACTCTCTATCCTCAGAACCCTTATTTCTAGTATATCAATTCATACTTGACAATGACAAGCATGAACTTTCTCAAATAACATATTTTATTTTAGCAGGGGTCAGTGGAAAAGCATATGCAGAGGAACAGATAACTTCCTTAATCTAGAATATGCTTCTTCTTCCTTCTTCTTCCTGGTAAACTCTTATCCATCCTTCAAAACCCAGATCAAATTTCTTCTCCACCAAGAAGCTTTCCTTAATTCTTCAAAAAAGTGATATTTATTCTCTTTTGTACTGGATCAGCACCCCATTCAAATCTCTACTGGAGCATTCTAAATCATAATGCAATGTACCTTAATGTATATGACTCCCCTTCTAAGCTATAAATTCTTTCAAAATAAGAGCACTTAATTTTAATCACATAATGCTGTAAGCTTGTTGTTAGGTGTCATCAAGTTGGGTACAACTCACAGCAACCCTATATACAACAGAATGCCAACACTATTCCAGGTACACAATCTCTTTTATGTTTAAACCCATTGTTAAGTCATTGTGTCAATCCATCTAGTTGAGGGTCTTCCTTTTTTTCATTGACCTGCCACTCTCCCAAACATAAGGTCATTCCCCAGGGATTGGTCCCTTCTGACTACATGCTCAGAATACGTAAGACACAGCGCAGCCACCTTGCTTCCAAGGAGCTCTCTGGTTGTATTTATTCTAGGATGGATCTGTTGGTTCTTTTGGCAGTCCATGCTATATTCAATATTTGTCTCCAGCACCATAATTCAAAAGCATCAATTCTTCTCCTGTCTCCCTTATTCACTGTTCACTTTTCACAAGCATCTGATACAAGTGAAAATACCATGGCATGAGTCAAGTGCATCTTTGTCTTCAATGTGACATCTTTACTTTTGACACTTTAAAGAGGTCTTTTGCAACAGGTTTTCCTATTGCAATCAGTCTTTTCCTTTCTTGCCTGCTGCTTCTATGGGTTTTAATCACAGAATCAAAGCAAAATCTTGGACACCCTCAATCTTTCCTCCATTTATCATGAAGTTACATACTGACCCAGTTGTAAGGATTTTTGTTTTGTTGGTGTTGAGGTGCAACCCATACTGAAGGTTGTGTTCTTTGATCTTCATTAGTAAATGCTTCAAATCCTTTCTAGTTTCAGCAAGCAAAGATGTGTCATCTGCATAATACATGTTTTTAATGAGTCTTCTTCCAATCCTAATGCCTTGTTCTTCTTTATAAAATCCTTGGAATATTTGCTCAGCATAGAGATTGAAGAGATGTGGTAAATGGAGACATCCCTGATCCACACCCTTCCTGAATTTAAACCAAGCAGAGTTTCTTTGTTCTCTTTGAATGACTGTGCCCTTGTCCATGTATAGCTTCCTCATGAGTACTATAAAGTGCTCTGGTATTCCCATTCTTTGTAATGTTATCCATAATTTGCTGTGATCCACACAGTCAAATGCCTTTGCATAGTCAACCCTCATGTTCCCTTTAAGATCAGGCAGATTGAGACTTTTAATCCCTGGATAGGTAGGGTCTACACCCCTACATGGCAATGAGAAAGCTTCAGAAGCCAGATCTTTGGCCCTCATCAGCCTTTAGGATTAAAGGGTTAAAGTCTCAGAGGGGGTAAATGAGGCAGTATAGAAAGACAGAGAAATGTGGAGGACATGGAAATGTAAAGGGCCTTCAACCCAGGATCTGTTCTTAAACACACCAGCTGACAGTTGAGAACTTTGACACAACTACCAGAAAGACTGCTATGAGGCCTGACTGCATAGAGACATTATTTTTGAGAGACATTTTAAATAATGAAAATGTTAATAGCAATAAGCCATGCTTGGAGTCAAAAATGTATGCAACCTGTAAGATTTGTCTTCCCCTCTGTAATTCTGTGGTACTTTGAGACATGCTGGGGCAAATGCCTTCAAAATTCTTTTCTTAAACTGATACAATGGATAATTTCATATTACTAAGGGGAAGTTCCTCCAATAGAAAATCCTAAACAATGGAACATCTTCTTTTGATCTAATTGACACATCCCCAGCCTATGATGGGCCTTTCTAGGCTCATGTCACACTAGACGCCAAGAGGTATTTGCCCAGGACTGACATCACACAGGGTGTGCCCAAGGTTAAATAAAACTAGAGGGAACATCTGCAATTCCCTGGTTTTGGCTTCTAGCACTTCACTCCTTGTAAATTCTTGTATGTGTTTATCTCTTGTACTGTCTGAATGCCCACATGAATTCTAAACTGTGGACTTAATAAACTCTATACCTTTGAAGAAAAAACATAGATAGATATCTGCCTGGTATTTTCTGCTTTCAGCTAATATCCATCCGCCATCAGCAATGATGTTCCACACTCTCTTCTGCACCTGGTGTGATTTTCCAGCAGTTCCCTGTCTATATACTGCTGCACTTGCTTTTGAATGGTCTTTAACAAAATTATGCTTACATGTGATATTAATAATATCATCCAATAGTTTCCACATTCTGTTGGACCCACTTTCTTGGGAATAGACACAAATGTGGATCTCTTCCTGTTAGTTGGCCAGAGAGGTGTTTTCCCATTCGCTTGGCATAAACAAGTGAGCACCTCCACTGCTAAATGTTTGCTGAAACATCTCTATGGTATTCCATTAATTCCTGGAGCCTTATATTTCACCAGTGCCTTCGAGGCACCTTACATTTCTTCCTTCAGTACCACTTGTTCCTGATCATATGCAACCTCTTGAAATGGTTGGTCATCCCCCAATTCTTTTTGGTATAATGACTTTGTATTCCCTCTATCTTTTTTTTATATTTCCTGCCTGGTTTAATATTTTCCCTGCAGAATCCTTCACTATTACCACTTGAGTCTGGAGTTTTTTCTTCAATTCCTTAAGCTTCAGAAAAACAGATCATGCTCTTCTCTTTTGGATTTCTATCTCCAATTCTTTGCACATATCATAATATTTGAATTTTGTCTTCTTCATTTGCCCTTTGAAATCTTCTTTTTATTTCTTTAATTTCATCATTTCTTCCTTTTACTTTAGCTGCTTAGCATTCAAGGGTAAGTTTCAGTCTCTTTTGACATGTAATTTGCTCTTTTCTTTTTGTCCTGTCTTTTTAATAACTTTTACTTTCCTTGTGAATGTCACAACTCGCCTGGACTTTGATTATTAGTGTCTAACACATCAAATGTATTCTTGAGTGGTCTCTGAACACAAATGGGATATACTTAAGATCATACGTTGGCTCTCATATATTTGTTCTAATTTTCTTCAGTGTCAGTTTGAACCTGTATATGAGCATTTGATGGTCTGGTCACAATCAGCACCTGGTCTTGTTCTGACTTTTGATACTGAGGTTTGCTGTTGTCTCCACAAATATAGTCAATTTGGTTCCTGTATGTTCCATCTGGTCAACTCTATGGTTTATGTGGGTTTTAAAAAAAGGTATTTGCAACCAAAATGTCATCAGTCTGACAAAATTCTCTCATGTGACCTCTAGTACTTTTCTGTCCCCAAGGCCATATTTTCCAACTTGAGTCTTCTTCTTTGTTCCAATTTTGTATTCCATTCAACAGTAATTATCAGTGCATCCTGATTACATGTTCAATCAATTTCAGACTACAGAAGCTGGTAAAAATATATTACTTCTTCTTTAGTGGCCTTAGTGGTGGGTGGGTAAATTTGAATAATAGTCATATTAACAGGCCTTCTTGTAGGC
Organism: Pedetes capensis; assembly: GCA_007922755.1. Taxonomy (NCBI): domain Eukaryota; kingdom Metazoa; phylum Chordata; class Mammalia; order Rodentia; family Pedetidae; genus Pedetes; species Pedetes capensis. The sequence goes on along the minus strand of VMDO01029571.1, from coordinate 2,594 downwards.
ATATGAATATTATGCTGTAATAGTCATACTAATGTGTTTTCTTATTCCTTCTCATTTATTCATTGATAAATTTATTCATTCATCCTGATATACATATATATACACATACATATATGTATATATATATATATATATATATATATATATACACATGTATATCAGGATGAATATATATACATATATATATCTCTCCATCCCTCTGTGCCATTCAATCAGCTGCAGGAATCTGCCCACATCCCTGCCCATCATGCCATCCACTAGCCCACAATTATGGACCATGGAGTAAGATTTCTTCTCATAAATTGCCATCCCAGCTACTTCCAATGAATTCATCTAGAAATAACTATTTCAATGATATTTGATGACACCGTTATAACTATATCCTTGACTTTCCTGCCTATATATGGGTTCTGGTTTTATCTCTTTGTTCATGTTACATATAACCCAATCTATCTCATCTTTCTCTACCATTCTTATATCGTTCCCTGCTCTCTTTTTTTAATGCTAATCTCAAATTTCTGTTATAAACTATCTCCTTACCTCACCCTTATGAATGTACTCTTGCTTCCAAATGGAATGTTGATTGGGTGTTGACTCTCCTCAAAGCCAGGAAAATATGGGACTCATTAGGAAGATGATGACTTAATGATTTAGCAAGAATTATGTCATGTCCTATTTCCTGACAACTGCCAACCTGAGCATTAACAAAGTCAACTTTCCAACACATTCAAACCCGGTGTTCTTTTGATCCTGCCTGTGACTTTGTTGGTCTCTGTCAGGTAGAAAGATGTTCTATATATAGTAAGATAAGTGAGATCTTTGCTTATTTGGTTGGAGGCATTTCCCTTCTATGAGATACTCCAGAGCTATCCTTGCTCTAACACCCAGCATTCCTTACCCTAAGGGGTGCTGTTCAAGCACCTCATACCTATTGGCCTTTGAAAGAGTGGATTCCAGCCTTTGTAAAGGGTGCCCTCAAAAGAAGAGGCAGCCAAACTGAAAATGGTAGCACCTGCCTATAATCCTAGCATTTGGGAGGTTGAGAAAAGAGGATTGCTGTGAGTTTAAGGCCAGCCTGGGCTTCTTAGGAGTTCCAAGCTAGCTAGGACTACATTTGGAGACACTGTCTCAGAAATCAAAAAAGAAGCAGCCTTAATGTTCTCCTGAAATGGATACAGTCAAAACTCTGTCCTCAATTATCATGATGTATTAAAAAAATTGCCAAACAATATTAAATTAGTGAAAACAAACCAAAAGCCATTTTGAAAACTGTCAAATTTTCTTTAGTCTTGAGGATACATTCAATATGATTCTTAAGGGAAAAAGGAAATCTGATTGATGCATATCTTCATCTTTTAAATATGAGATTGCACAATTGTGAAACTTTAATTCTTAGTTTTCTTGCCTAATTTCTATTTTCCAGATCCACTGCAATAGTTTAAAGATAAAAATATGTTCTGCTTGGAATGCTCCCAGACCTCCCACTCTGTCTGAATAACACCTACCATTTCTTCTCTTCTCAGCTTGGACATCACTCTTATTGATAAATTTTCTCTGACCTCCCACAATGGGAAAAGAATTTCACTATTGAGTGCCTGTCTCCCATCATAGTGCCCATCTAGGTAAGTTATTCAAGCAATCTTTGCTAAGTGAATGAATGAAGGAATAAATGGTAGCAAAAAAAAAATCATTGGCTTACAAATTATCCCTGTTTGAAGACAAAACTATATATATACATGACGTAATTATATACACTCAACCAAAAACCTATTAGAACTGATAAATGAATTAAATAGTTGGAGAATACAAAGTCAATATACAAAAATCAGTAGCATTTTTATACATCAATAGCAAACTTGCTGAAGAAATAAAATGATCCTATTCATTATAGCTAAAAAAGTAACAAAGTATCTAAGAACAAACTTAACCAAGGAATAAATGAGCTCTACAATACAATTTACAAAACATTGATAAATGAAATTGAAGAGGACACCAGAAAATGGAAATACATCTCATATTCATGAATAGGTAAAATTATAATATTGTTTAAAAGCCCATACTACCCAAAGCAAGCTATTGATTAAACATAAAACCTTTCAAAATATTAATGGCTTTTTTACAGAAATAGAAAAAACTAAAATTTATGTAGAACCACAAAAGACTTTTAGTAGCCAAAACAATGTTGAACAAAAAGAACACAGTGGAGGGTATCTTAATACTTGACATCAAAACATGCTACAAAGCTATCATAACCAAATCAAGTTTGTACTGGTATAAAAACCAACAAATAGATCAATGGAAATAATAGAAAGTCCAGAAATAAATCCTCATATCTACAGCCAATTTATCTACATAGGTACCAAAAACATTGTTGTTGTTAGGTGCCGTTGAGTCGGTATCCGACTCATAGCGACCCTCTGTACAACAGGGGAAACACTATTGTCAGTGCTTCTCTGCTGTTCATAGGGTTTTCAATGGCAGAATGATTTTTGGGAGGGGGTTGCCGGGTCTTTCTCCCAAGCCTACAGCTACTGGTGTTCCCAGGAGGTCTCCCATCCAGGTACTAAGCAGGCCCGACCCTGCTCAGCTTCTGA
>VMDO01029570.1:0-22476 GCA_007922755.1 Pedetes capensis | reverse complement strand
AAAAACAAATATTATAATGACATGTGCAAGGAGCTGGAGGCAGAAAACCAAAAGGGAAGAACACGCTCTGTGTTTCTCAAGCTTAAGGAAGTGAAGAAAAAATTCAAGCCTCGAGTGGCAGTAGTGAAAGATTCTACAGGGAAAATATTAAATGATGCAGGAAACATCAAAAGAAGATGAGAAGAATACACAGAGTCATTATACAAGAAAGAATTGGTACATGACCAACCATTCCAAGAGGTTGCATATGAAGAGAAACCAATGGTGTTCAAGGACGAAGTAGAAGCTGCCTTGAAAGAACTGGTGAAACACAAGGCTCCAGGAATTGATGGGATACCAATAGAGATGTTTCAACAAACAGATGCAGCACTAGAGGTATTAACATGTTTGTGCAAACAGATTTGGAAAACAGCTACTTGGCCAACTGACTGGAAGAGATCCATATTTGTGCCTATTCCCAAAAAAGGGGATCCAACTGAATGTGCAAACTATCAGACAATATCATTAATATCACACACCAGCAAAATTCTACTAAAGATCATTCAGAAGTGACTGCAGCAATATATAGACAGGGAATTACTGGAAAATCAAGTGGGATTCAGAAGAGGGCGGGGAACCAGGGACATCATTGCAGATGTCAGGTGGATATTAGCTGAAAGCAAAGAATATAAAAAAGATGTCTATCTATGTTTTATTGACTACACAAAAGCATTTGATTGTGTGGATCATAACAAATTATGGATAACACTTCGGAAAATGGGAATACCAGAACACCTAATTGTGCTCATGAGAAATCTGTACATGAACCAGGAGGCAGTTGTTCGAATAGAACAAGGAAACACTGAGTGGTTTAAAGTTGAGAAAAATGTGCGTCAGGGCTGTATACTTTCACCCTATCTCTTCAATTTATATGCTGAGCAAATAATCCGAGAAGCTTGACTTTATGAGGAAGAACATGGTATCAAGATTGGAGGAAGACTCATTAACAACCTGTGTTATGCAGATGACACAACTCTGCTTGCTGAAAGTGAAAAGGATTTAAAACATTTACTGATGAAGATCAAAGATCATAGCCTTCAATATGGGTTACGACTAAACATCAACAAAACAAAAATCCTTACAACTGGGTCAGCACACAACTTCACAATAAATGGAGAAAAGATTGATGTTGTCCAAGATTTTGCTTTGCTTGGCTGTATAATGAACACCTGTGGAAGCAGCAGTCAAGAAATCAAAAGATGCATTGCTCTAGGAAAAGCTGTGGCAAAAGATCTCTTTAGAGTATTGAAAAGCAAAGATGTCACATTGAAGACAAAGGTGCGTCTGACTCATGCCATGGTATTTTCAGTGGCATCATATGGTTGTGAAAGCTGGACATTGAAAAGAGAGACAGAAAAAGAATTGATGCTTTTGAATTGTGGTGCTGGAGACGTCTATTGAATATACCATGGACTGCCAAAAGAACCAACAAATCTGTCCTAGAAGTGCCACCGGAGTGCTCCTTGGAAGCAAGAATGGCCAGACTACGTCTTACATATTTCAGACAATGTAATCAGGAGAGATCGATCCCTGGAGAAGGACATCATGTTTGGGAGAGTGCCAGGTCAACTCAAAAGAGGAAAACCCTCCACCAGATGGATTGACACAGTGTCTGCAACAATGGGCTTAAACATAAATAAGATCGTTTGCCTGGCACAGAATCAGCAAGTGTTTCAATCTGCTGTACATAGGGTTGCTATGAGTCGGACTCAACTCTACGGCACCTAACAACAACAACAACAATTTTGTGTCAGTTTTAAATTCTGAGATTTCCTTCATCTAGATTTGTGTATATCTCTGTGTTAACATGTACTCTTTCTATGAAATGATAGCAATAGATATGCAAATTATATATGTGTGTGTGTGTATTTTTATAAAGTATATGTTTAGTATAAATACAAAGCAAGCAAGCTCATAGCCTTCTGAAAGTCACTCCAGTGCCTCCCAAATACTCTCAACTTTAACAGTGACAGCCATATTTGCTCTTTTCCTCATTTACATCCACCCCCAGCTCTTTCTTGGACAACCTTTTTGCTCCTTACACCTGGAACTTTCTCTTTGCGTAGTTCCCTTGCTTTTGGTGCTGTATATTAGAGTACCCATCTCTGGCTTCCCTAAGTCTACAACTCTTCTTATTACTACACTCATCACCTCCCTAGGCCAGACAAAATAAGCCAATATCCTTCTTCCTGAAGATAAAAGAAAAGGGCAAACATAAATACTTATACATAGATATTTATTGATCTCAAACAAATAAATTTATAAGTATCGGTACCAACATTCCTTAAGGCAGCAAAGCACTAGAAAGACATAAAGCACTCTCCATGAGAGAGATGATCAAATTCTGTCACCAAAAAAACAGCACACAGTCATTAAAATTATGATTATGAAGACCTGGTAATAATTTGAGGAACCCTTACAATACAAGGTTAAGTAAAAAAGATAACATAACTATGAAAATACCACTATATTAAAATATTCATGCATATATAAACTCTAACACTGAACATACACCTTTAGCCACATGGTTATAGGGAATATCTAATTTTACCTTTATATAAATTTCTGTTACACACATTTTCTGCCATGAATACATATTGCATCGGCTAGGATTCAGGATATGCCATTCCAAAATACTGCACCTTGGCATATCAAATATTTTAAAATGAAGGAATTTTAGAAAAAACACATACTGTAAAGACTCTATGACCTTCTCCCTGAAGCATGTCACAGTATTATCATGTGAGAAATGCCCTTTCAGGTTTACTGGAAGGTGAGTGGGTCAATGGTGGTGCTGCCTGCACAAGGGATTAGTGGAGTTCTCTAGGGGTTCTGTTTGTTGTTAGGTGCTGTTGAATCAGTGTCCAACTCATAGTGCCTCTATGTACAACAGGCAAAACAGTATTCTTAGTGCTTCTCTGACTGCACAAAAGTGAGTTATTATTTTTAAAAAGTCTAGTTCTATAGATTCCTGTCTTGCCATAAAATCTCTCTCTTCTGCACATGCTTCCCTAATGATGTCCTCACATGAGGCTAAGGGTCTGCCTCATCTTGGATTTTTGCCTCTAAAAATGTGAGCCAAATAAACTTCTTTTCTTTATGAAGTACTCAGCCTTAGGTACTTTGTTATAGCAACAGAAAACAGAATAGGACAGTAAGTTTCCCCCAGTTTAATATTTATTTTAATATTAATTTTCCCATGACTTTATATTTTTAATCAAATCAAATATAAAAATGTTCAAATGTAACAGTTTTTTCAAGTCTTCATTTCCTTATGAAGGTTCCTGTGTTGCATAAAAATTTTACTGAATAAATTTATATGCATTTCTCTTATTAATCTGCCTTTTGCTATAGAGCTCTCAGAAAAATTAAGAAGGGCAGAAGAAAAGTTTTTCTTCCCCTATTTCCTCCACCTATTATGCCCTCAAAATTTACTGATTACCACACTGTGGAAGTTAAGAAAACTATATTCTTTCTGATAATTTCCTTTGTGAGACAGGATTTGACGTTGATTTAGGCAATACTAGCATTGTATTTTCCTTACTAGCCCAGCCAGAATAATTTGTCCTAACCTCAGCAGCCTCCTCACTAAAAGCCATCCTTAGTATCTAATCCTCACCACTACCCCTGAACTAGTTCCAGAGCTGATCATTCCTGTTTGACCTAACATCATGCCCATCTTGGCAATCAACCATCTGGGTAGGTACTTTCCCACCAAATTGAAGTCAAGGATCCCATCCACAATCACTAGGCTATCACAAACCAAGAGAGAGAAATCAAGGAGCCATATAGGGGTTAGCACAAGCAATGAAAGCCAGGTAGAAATCCCAGAAGCATAGTATAGAATTTTATATTGCTCTGGCGAGGCCCATTCTGGAATAATAGAAAAGTATCACTATTGTCAGAATGTCAAGAGCAAGTTTTCTGAATGTTGGATGTCCCTAAAATCAGCACTTAGGTTCTGACAAATCCCCATTTCATTTCTACCAATGACACAAAATATCCAGCATGTTTTTAAGAAGTTCTCTTTGTTTGATTTGGTTTATTTAGTATCTGAAACTCAAGATGACCAAGAATGGCATCTCTTTTTAATCCTTGGTTAAATTAGCCAAATCAGAAAAGGCTACAGTTAGATAAAATGAAATTATTCATAGACATTAGTTCCAAAAGGCTTTATTTTAGATGAATCAGAAGCTTCCTTCTATGGGTCAAAACTATATGTATGGCCTATTTCAGCAATACCCTATTCATTCCACAACAAGAGTGCTGAAGGCTGTTTTGGGGACACAAATGATCATAAGATCTTCAGACGAGGAGGAACACATAAATTCCATCACCTATTGACCCCCATAACCAATTTCATAACAATGGGGAAAATAAATTTTTAGTCAAGAGGTAATAGGAGATGCACAGATAACCCTGGGGGTCATTTAGGTAAAAGAGTTAGAAATAAGTGAGCTTTCTTGAGATGGAGATGAAATATAATCACTGCATCTGGAAAGTTAAAACCCCTAACACTCAAAGCTGTGTGGATGGACAAAAAATTTCAGATGAAAGGCTTTTGGACGTTTTATATTTTAAAAGAACTTTCTATTTTCAAAATAAATCAAGCTCTTAGAAAATTTGTAAGAATCATACCATTAACTCCTATACACCCTTCCCCAGACTCATCAATTGGGGTACACTATTTTGCTGCATTTGCTTTATCTTTTTCTCCCCTTTTATTCCCCTTCACTCAAACAAACAAAAATTGATTTGTACTAAGTTATTTAAGTATGAGCATCAAAAGCATCTAAGAATAGGATAGTCTCTTACATGTACAATGATAAAATACAGGGACTTTAACATTGATGCAATACTATCTTACATATAGTCCATTTCAAATTTCTTCAACCCCCAAAACATCCTGTATTGCCATTCTCTCCCAAGCCAGAACCACATTGCTTTTAGTTGCTGTGTTTCTTTAATCTCCTTGAATCTGGGATAGTTCCTCAGCCCTTCTATGTCTAACATGTTAGTCATCAATATTCTTTATGAGGATAGGCCATGGCTTTGTAGGACATTTATATTGATCTGAATATTATCTAATGATTAGACTCACTTATATATTTTTGAAAAGATACTACCTACGTGATACTGTGTCCTTCTCATTGCATTATATCAAGAGGCACCAAATGGAAAGTTGGTCCCATTATTTGTACATTAACCTTTGGAAAAGTTGTCACCTGCCAGATTACTCCACCCTGTGTGTGTCTCCCTATTTTTGTCTTTTATAATTAATAAATAATGTGTCAGGAGATATGTAAATATCCTGTTTCTCAACAAACTTTCAGTCAGTGTTTTTTGCATCTATTGGAAATTCTAGCCTGAATCAATTATTACTATAATAATTATAAAATACTGATTTTCTAACTTCATCATTTCTTCCTCATTTATTAGTTGGTATCCTACTGTATGGAATAGTTTCTCATTCCACTTCCTTCTTTGTTTATTTTTGTTACAAGTATACTGCATTCATTTGATCATTAAGTATCCAATTTCAAGCTACTGCCTCTGACATTCAAACAACATATCCCCGTCTTTTTTTTAAAGCAGTTTGTGGTGCAACAAAATGTCCCAGTTTTTTTTTTAAAAAAACTTTTTTTGCTCCATATCTGAAATCTTCTATTTCCCCAAGGCACTCTTATTCCTTTTTAGTGAGGAATGCTATTTAGAAACAAAAAGGTGGGCACTAAGTGTGTTCATCGATGCTAGGAGTGTCAAAGGCTTATAAGACTTTTAAGAAGACAGAGCTAAGAATTATAAGTATATATAATCATGTGTTCCTATTAACACTACTAATACCAATCCAATAGCTCAAGGCTCCTCCTTGTCTGCTCCATCCCATATTTGTACTCTCCTTCTTCAGAAATAATAAACTTGGCTCCCAAAATCAATATTGTTGCTGTTGTTGTTAGGTGTCATCAAGTCAGGTCCGACTCAGGGAAACCCTCACAGGGTTTTCAATGGCACATTGTTTTGGGATTGCATTGGAAATGGATTGCTACATCCTTTTCCCATTTTTGTGGTCCTGGGGATCGAACCCAGAGCCTCACAGAGCACAGAGTAGCACTCTACCAACTACTGTAGGGTTAAAAAATAGATATAGAAATAGATATTTTTTAAAATCTTCATAATTGTTACACTAATACCACTATGAACAACAAATGTATAATGCTCTAGGTTTCTTTCTAGTACTTTTATATTTACATTGCAGATACACAATCAAGGTACTATGTTCAAATTAAGGTAGTAATTTCTTTTTCCTTATGTGTGATTATGTCATCAATCTGATATATATAGTTAAGTTCACTTCCCTGAGGTTTCTTTTTTGTTGTTGTTGTTGTTGTTGTTTTTGGATTTTCCCTCCAGTTTTCTTTTACTTTTTCAAATATATAAAAACATTAACATGGTCTCAAAGTTAATACTATATAAAAACGTACATTCAGAAAAGTATCACTCTCTCCTTTCTGTAACTTTTTCCAATCCTATTCCCTGTAAATTACCAAGTTCACTTCTTCTAGTTTACCTTTCTTATATTCCCTTTTGTAAAAATAATCAGAGAGAGAGAGATTCTTCTTGTTTGCTTTCGCCTTTTTTTTTTTTTCTTTGACTATGCCTTTTTTTTTCACTATGTTGCCCAGGTTGGCCTTGAATTTAACAATCCTCCTGCCTCAGTCTCCTGAGTTACAGGCATGTGCCACAATACCTAGTGAGACAGACATTCTTATTTCCCCTTCTTTACTAAAGTAAATGTAGCATGTGATATGCACTTTTCTGCACTTTGCTTTTGGCACTGCCAATATCTTCTAGCAATCATTCCATATCACTTCATAGAGATCCTCCTTTTCTTGTGCTCAGCTTATAAAGGAATCCTCCTTAGTGGTTAGTTTTAAGTGTCCTTCACCATGCTCTGCATGAGGGTATAGAAGAAGGAAATCTTATTTGCCTCTGACCTGTGGGCAATTTTAAAGATGTATGAACTTCATTTCTGCAGGAGATGCCTACCTAATAGAGAACCACTCACTTCCCCTAACCCCAGGATTCCTCAGCAGGACAGCCTCACTAGAAATCCCTAAAATAAACCCAGATTACTAAAGACAGTGCTCACTCAACACAACCATGGGAATCTTCCTCTAGAGTAAATAATAATTTATAATGCATCTCTGTTTTGTAATCACATACTTTTATAAAGCAATGATCATTTGCATTATGCTTTATTGTCTCTCAGTGATACATGTATTTTCTCTCATTTTTATTACCAAGTAATCTAGATTTATCTTAGAAAAAAGTAAACATATACTTAAGCAAAAACAAACAAAAATTCGGAACTGCTAACATTTTATGATATTACTACATAAATACATACTTATTTTCTAGAAATTCCCTTCTTTTATTCTACATTTTGTATTTTGTAATGTTTCCATTTTCATTTAATATAAATATTTTTGTATGTTACTCAGTCCTTTGCAACAGCATTTTAAAAAGCTATATGATGCCCCACCATATACAGACATAAAATGTTTAACCGAGAATTGTGCTCCTAGGATGTTTTGGTTTCTTCTTAATATCATGAAGAATCCTGAGAAAATGACTCAGAAACACATCTTGGTGAATTTGTCCAAATATTATTTTAGGATAAATAATCTACACATACAATTGCTAAACCAAAGAGAATATAATACAAGATTTTCAGGGCTTTGATATAGACAGCTAAATTGCCACCAGCAGTATACAAAAATAATTTTTCCGTTCAGCCACACTCCACCTATATTAGCACTATCATTCTTTACAATCCTTTTTTATCTCTTGATTTCTTAACACAACACTAAACAATAATATAAAACTCTGCAGAAGGAAGCTGGTCACGGTGGCACATGCCTATAATCCCAGCAGTTTGGGAGGCGGAGGCAAAAGGATCACAAATTCGAGACCAGCGGCAGTCTGCATAATTTGGCAAGACCCTGTCTAAAAAAAAAGTTAAGATAAATAATTGGGCTGGGAGTGCAGCTCAGTGGTCCAGCACTTGCAAAGCATGCAAGCATGAAGCCCTGGGCTCAACCCCCAGTACCACAAAAAAAAAAAAAAACCTCTGCAGAGGCACCAGAAAATATCACTAATGTGTATCCGAAACCACTGCGAACATGTTCCCAGCTTCTAAATAATCTGTTGAAACATCTTTAAAAATCATCTCCTTGAAAAAATAAACACTTTTTAAAAAGCTATTTCTATATAGCTAGGTCTTGGAATGTTAAAATCCACCACCACTTCTTAACAGTGTTTCTGCTTTGCAGGAGCCTGAGCTTGGATCTGGTTTGAATAGAAAGGTTTTAATACCAGAAGCACAGACCTGTGGAAGCTGTGGAACAAAACTTCATACTAAAGCTTCTCTCATCAGAGAAGTTAATTAAAAATCCATGAACAAGTCTCCCTTGTCAGTTACTGGATAAACACAACACATTTACCTTAGAAATTTTTGCTCCAGGTTCTAGTCTAATGGCCCATATTTCTAAATTATACTTTTAATTTTAAAAAAACACGATTCTTATTATTACCAGAAGCATCTGTGATTTCTCAATAACATGCAACTGCTACAGAAAAATCTACTACTGTGCATGCACTACTCTTGTACTTTAGAGTTCCAAAAGCTTAGGAAATCATGCCATTCCTCCAAAACAGTATGTGATCAGAAATACTTGCTTTAAAATTCTATGTTTGGTATGTGGAGCTTCTTAACAAGTGTTTATTAAACTGCATAATTTCAAAGCCTGAAGTGGTGTATTGCAATGTTTTCCTGGGAGTTGATCACATTTGCATATCCTTTTATATTTCCTATGAAATTAATATTGCCTTTTGTATCTTGAACTTAGCTAATAAAACCTGCCATTTTTACTTTTCATTGCTATGAGTAATATAGAATGAACCCCCAAAGGGATCCCTGCAATGCTTACATAAGCTATCTTCTCTCACTGTTATATTTTTTCATATGAATATATTAAATCAAGATTAATAAACCTTTGCAGAATCCTCTGATCCTGCAAAAAGGCAAGGTTCACAATGATAAAGTCTTCCTAGGAAAGAAAGGCACGCTGCTCCTAAAACTGGAGCCAAAGGCCAGGGTTCAAGAAGCCCTTGTCACATCCAACAGTGTGCCAGAGAGTCTTTGCCACACAAGAAACATTTCAGCAAGTGCTCAGTGTACATGCTGGAGGGCTAACCTACCAGGATCCCAAACCCAGCTGGTGAAAAACAGGCTGCTTTCGCTCAAGGAGACATCTTTGTGAGACATTAAGAACTGAACCTGATTCTTGCATTTGTAAAATTCCAGCTGGGCTTATGGGAGTAGAATGGGATGATAAATAGGACAGTAGGGATTGAGCAAGAAAGGAACATCAGGAAGAGCTGAGAAGCTCCATAAAGCAAATGAAACACTGAAAAGAGGAGTCTCTCTGAACACCACATCCCACACTGGGTTCAAGAGACCTCACAAGAGCCTTCCTCACTCCTTGGCTCCTAGCAGCTGCTCTACAAAATAGAAGTCTGCTGAAAGCCCAGGAAATCCCAGGGGGCAACTGAAAGATAGAGTCAGAGTAGGTTCAAGATCTCAGGCTACTGGTATAAATACCCTATGCCAAGTAAGAAAGCACTTACCACCAAGCCCTGTCCACTGTGATTTATTCTCCTACCTCAGGTTCATCTCCAACTTGGTCAAGAGGCTGAGTAGACTTGATCAAGAGGCTCAATGCCAAGATTAGGGTAAGGTGAGTGAAGTACAAAATATAAGTAGGACTAAAAACAATCTCAGTAACCAATAATACATAAAACAGTGAAACAGTTTTGAATATCAAAATTAATGCAAAAATCATGGTGAAGAAAAACATCAAAATTTTAAATGAAGAGTAACATCATGTCAACTATATCTGAGACTATATTATGCTCCTATCCATGTTCTTATGTATTTTTAAGTTAATTTTTTGTACGACAATAAAGTTGTTGGAAAAAATGAAAACTGAAATTTAACTGTATTAAAATTCATATTATTTTAAGTATGATTATTTTATTTATGCTGAAATTAAAATTCATTATAGTTTCACCTTTCTGCCCTTACTGGGAAAAAATCAACAATATTTTCAAATTTTTCTTCTTTGTCACTGGGTTTTTAACAGAGAGAACAGCCATGTTTGACATTTTCTCTTCTCCAAGTGACAATCTTAAATAGTTTCAAATTAACTCTTAAATTGCATTAAGTTAACTAGTACTTTTTAATTGGCCATAAGCATCAGTATGACTTGGCATTTTACTGGTCCTTATTTAAAATTTTTGTATTTTGTTCATCAAAACAGTATCACTGAGATATTATTTCTTGCCTACCAGATTTGCAAAAGTTCAAAAGCTTGACAATATTTTCTGTTGGCAGGGCATGGACAAAGTCCCTCACATGTACTGCTGGTAAGTGTACAAAAGAGGGTAACCTATATGAAAGAAAATTTAATATTAGCTAATAAAACTCTACATCTATTTCCCTTTCTATCTCTCTCTACACACACACACACGCACACACACACACACACACACACTTACCAGCAACATCAGTGATAGTAATTCACCCTGAACATGTACCTTTAACTTTATGGAAAAACATGGACACAAACTTATTCACTGCAGTATTATTTCTGATACAAAACACTGTGAAGAATTTAAATGTCATCTATAGTATAATTTTGTATATGCATATAAAGAGTACTATCCAGCTTTAAAAAGGAATGAGGAGGATCTTTATAAAATGATATGGGTAACTGCCAAGATATAAAAGGAAGGTGATAAAAGATATACATAGCATACTATCTTCTGCTTAAGAATGGAAAGTAAGCATATATTTTTTTGTCTCTTTAAAAAACAAATACATAAAGAATAAACTGAAATTAATTAAAGAGTTTAGTATAGAGGATGGGTAAGAAGGAGGTGAAATGGGTAGCGATAAAGTGGGAATTCTTGGAATAGCTTTTTACCTACTTTTGACTTTGAACCATGTAAAGCTTTTAGATTTTCAAAAAAAATTAAAAAGGATTTTAAAAAAAACTAAACTTGTATACAAGTGAGAAAACAAACAAAAACATATTTTAATACAAATAACTACAGAGAAAAAAAGTGAATTCAAATAATTTCTGGATTCAGTACTCTTGGATGTACATACTTAGTGGAACAGTCACACAAAATGATAAGCAAATAAGTCTTGAACTTCACTTAGTAGACTGGTTGTTGGGTGTGGCATGAAAATAGTAATTCTGAAACAACTTTCTGTGTATTATTGCATAGAGCAAATGAATCAATACATTGGGCTCTCACTGTAGCATAAAGAAGATACAGATATGGAAAGAGGAAGTTGAGGAAGAATCTGGCAATGTTGGATTTCAATTGTTGAGGTATGGATATTTACATAAATGCATCTCTATCTCTACCTCCTAGAAGTAATGACACTCCAATAGCTACAGCCCAAATACTAGTCAAATCTTTGTTCCTATATTTCTTCTCCACTAAAGGAAGTAAGAGCTTGAGTGAGTGTTGGTGCCTAATTTTGACCTTCCTTTGTTCAAGGGGATACTCAAACTATGATAGAGCCAGGTCAAAAGATATAAGAATTAGCATACAGGGGATCTCACTGACTAATTTAGGGACAACTTAAATATCACAAAAGAAAAAGAAACTGTTTATGCAGTTAACATTTTGTGAAACTTTTTGAGCCAAATATTATTTGTTCATTTTTCTATAGTTTTGCTACATTTCAATACAAAGTTCATAGTGATTTTTAAAGCTTTGATAAAAACAGCCAGGAAACATCTATTTTACTTGAACTAAAAAGGAGTACAGTGGTCTATGAATAAATTGTTATAAGTATACTGACAGTTATTTAATTCTATCATAGATATAGAAATAGGGAGTTCTTCTGTTACACAAAGCATTTCAACCAAGAAATGTATGGGAATCATATAAATTTAAAAAATACCATTAGGCAAGAATTTTCAATGGATGATAAAACCAATGGTTATTAAGACAGAATATTCACTCTGTCTCAAAGTATCATGCCAAAGATTACTTACTAATTTCAAAGCAAAAACAGACTGCAAAAAATAGAGTCCTCTGGAGAACATCATCTTCATCAAGTGACTGAATAGCATCCTTAATAATAGCATCAAGAAATTATGTACCTCAGTGTGACACAATGTGAAGCAGGCAATGTCACCTAGGTAGTATTTTAGGCAAAAATATTGAAACTGAATCTAATCATGATGAAACATTTGAATAGATACACATTGCATGGCATTCCACAAGACAATGACTTGGAATCTTTAAAAATTACAGATTCACTAAAGATAAATAAAAGGCAGGACATTCTTCTTGATTAAAAGAACCTAAAGAGAGGTAACAACTAAAAGAAATGCATACACCTTGACCAGACTTTAAAATAAAACACAGACAAAGAGAAAGGGACATTATATGGTATAAGGGATGCTAATGAGAGATTAAAACACAGTGTGCCAAAAATATATATACATTTTAAGAAAGGAAAAATGATATTAAAGTTGCAATATTCATTATATACCAAAAACAAGAAATGAATACAAGTCACATTTAACTTCTGCAATCACAAGAGGTGCTCAAAGTGGTTTCCATAGCAGAAGTAGGACTCATTGCTATGCAAGGCCTCCTAGATTTTCCTTGTATACATCATAAACTGTACCCTGTGTCTCAAACCTCCATTGTTATTGTGCCCCCACAATGTTCCCAAACTTCAAATATGCCTTCAAAATGGTTTGTGTTCCTCAAACAACAACTGTGCTTCGGCCATTTTCTTTGACTGTCTTGCCTATCATATGGTGGCACTGGCATTTATTTGATTAATGCCATCTTTTGAGTGACATCATATGACACATTGCTACCCTAATTCAATCCCATTTTGAAAAGGAATACAGAGAATATCTCTTAAAATGTATATACATTTTTGTACCCCAGTATATTAGATTACATCTTAGTGTTAAATATCTGTTGTTGGTGGTTAAATTTCTACATTATTAGTCTATATATTAAATTTAGGATATAACAAGTTAAATGTCAGGAGGTAATACAATGTCTCCAAATGAAAGGCAATTTTTAAAGTATATAAATGACAAAAAAAGTCAATGTACAATTATGACAAATGTTAAAAACTGAATCCTCATGACAGTACGTGGATATCTTTGGTTCTCTTCTCTCAACTTTTCTTCAGGTTTAAAAATTTTAAACTAAAAAGAAAGTTAAAAAGAATTTGGATAGACAAAAAATAACAACTAAAGACACTAGCATTTTTTGAATGCTCATTATGTGTCAGGTCATATTACAAAAGTTTACAATATTAACTCATATAACACTCATGATAATTCCATGTGATTAATACTAATATCATCTCTATTTTACAGATAAGGAAAATGAAACCTAAAGAGATAAAATATTGTGCTTAAACAAGTGGGGCAGCTGGGATGTGAGCCCAAGAAACTTAAATTCAGAATAGCCATGATACTTTTCTGCCCTTCAAGGCAACAATAAATCTAATTAGCAGAACAAACATATTAATCATATCAGTCTAAAGATTATATGCAGCAGATATTTCTTATGCACCCAATGCAGAACTCTGGAGCATTCAATTGGTTCTAATTAGTTCTGATTAGTTCCCTTTCTTGTGCTGGAAAATAAGATTAGTGAAAAGGAGAGATAAAAGAATAGACTAGGATGGCATGGTTGGGTGTGGTGGTGTTAAAGTTTTATAAACATAGCATCTAAAAATTGTATGTACAGTTATGCACATTATTATTTAAATAGAGAATATAGGTAAAGTCTGAAGATCAATATTTATATATTGTACATTAAATAAATCAAAGAAAAAGGAAAAAAATTATAGCTACATAGTCTAAACCTCAAGGTTTAGACTATGCTGAAAATGCCATTATAAAGCAGTCTATTTCCTCAGCTGGTAGCCCTAAAAGACCCTTGACACAGTAGAAATTATGTCATTTCAATTAATCAGTTTTCTTCCATAACAGCACAATGGGGTGCCCTCTTTAACTCAATAGCATACCCAGCTCACCAAAAGTATTTAAAAATGAAGAAAGTCATAGAATGGAAAAACAGGCACGAAAAGCTGTGAAGAAGAGACTGAAACAGACAAAGGCAGTTGTACTAAAAAAGCAAGTGAGAGATGGACAAAGAAATGTCAGGAATCAAAGGTTAAAAGAGAAAAGATCAGGATTAAAAAAAAAAGATATAGAAGTCTTTTATGAAATAAAAGGACTGGTGAGGAGACAGAAATCATGATCAGAGTTGAAGTTTGAAAATTCAAAACAACAAAGAGAAGCTGTAACAGCAGAGCCACTCACTAATTCATTTCACCCATTCAGTTAACCCCTAAAACACAGAAAGTACTTTGCACAGCTCTGAAGGACATAAAAATGAGTGAGATGGGACCCCTTCCCTCAAAGAGCCAAGCTGCTCAAAATACTCTCATTTTTACATTTCCTATTTTCTAAATGTAATTATTGCTACGTAACTTAGCTGATATCTCGGCTAAGAATTTATATAAGTTATGTCATGTATAAGACAGGGTAATTTTTAATGGCAGCTATCATATGGGCTTGGGCTGGGATTTAGCTCAGTTGGCAGAGTACTGCGCTGCAGTCTCTGAGGTCCTGAGTTCAATTCCCAGCATTGCAAAAATGGGAGAAGGACCTGGCAATCCATTCCCAAGGCAATCCTGAAACAGTCAGCCACTGAAAACCCTATGAGGGTCACTATGAGTCAGATACCGACTCGATGGCACCTAACAACAACAACAATCATATGGGCTCCACATGACAGCACCTGACAACAAGCCATACTGAACTAGTACATTCATTATGGAACAAAGACGCTTGCATTTCTGATAATGTTATGTATAAGGCAGCTTGTTAAGTGGTGCTCTGTACGTATAGATTCTTTCATATTTAGATATAGCACACCTCATATCATTCCATTTTCTTTAAATCATCACATTTCAAAAAAGAAATGGAAATTGAAAGGAAACAGTAAAACAAAGTAAGATTTTAATTCCTTTTGTAATTTCTCACAGGACATATATGACAAAAAGCAGTACTAACCAGTGGAAAATGTATTGTCATATAGTATCTCTGAATGAATTCTGCATAAAGGAAGATAATCTGGGTTTCTAACCAAATATCACTGCCTGCTACTTTACATTTAAAAGACATCTAGTGGTATGCGAATGAAGAAAACCAGAAAATGACCTCCAGGTAGGTGTGGTCTCTGTTGTTACTAAGGTGGACTTGTACCCTGAAAAAAGTTGTAAATTCAAGTTTGAATGGGTGTTTTACCACCAGCCTCCCATCTACAAGAGGGTGCAGATCATAGAAGTTAACATGCATTATTTTGAATGCTGGGCACCTGTTTTCTTTAGGACACTACCCCTTCACTCCTAGTGGATCTTGAGGGATCTCAACTGAAGGGCCCCATCAATATTTCCCAACAGAGATAGAAATGAGATACAAGCTAGCCAATCAGTCTTTTTTTTCTCCTATATTAGATTAATTGGCCAAAAGAGAGAGGGTCTTCTGAGATCATGGGCATTTAAACTCACATGACTTTGCAGCTGCCTAGGGAGTTTTTTTTTTTTTTCACAACAGCCTCAGATTGACTACTGCTTGAATGGGTGTTGACTGTAGAACCAAGTAAAGCAAAGTCTTGGAATATCTGAATTTTTTCTCCATTTATCATGAAGTCGCTTATGGACCCAGTTATAAGGATTTTTGTTTTCTTGATGTTGAGGCACAATCCATACTGAAGGCTATATTCTTAAATCTTCATCAGTAATTGTTTACAATCCTCTTCAATTTCAGCAAAGTTGTGTCATCTATATAACACAGATTGTTAATGAGTCTTCCTCCAATCCTGATGTCATGTTCTTCTTCATAAAGTCCAGCTTTTGGAAGTAGCAATGAAGAAACCAAAAGATTCAATGCATTAGGAAAAGATGTTGCAAAAAAACACTCTTTAAAGTGTTGAAAAGTAAAGATGTCACGTTGAAGATAAAGGTGTGCCTGACTCATGCCATGGTATTTTCAGTCCTGTCATAAGCTTGTGAAAGCTGGACATTGAATAAGGGAGACAGGAGAAGAATTTATGCTTTTGAATTATGGTGCTGGAGATAAACAGTGAGTATACCATAGACTGCCAAAAGAACCAATAGATCTATCCTAGAAGAAGTGCAAAGAGTGTTCCTTGTAATCAAGGATGTCTTACATGTTTTGGACATGTAATCAGGAGGGACCAATCCCTGGAGAAGGACATCATGTTTGGGAGAGTGGTCACACACACACACAAAAAAAGGAAGACCCTCAACTAGATGGATTGACACAGTGGCTGCAACAATGGGCTTAAACATAAAAAAAAGATGATGTGCATGGCACAGTGTCAGGGGGTGTTTTGTTCTGTTGTATATGGGGTCGCTATGAGTTGGACCCGACTCTGTAGCACCTAACAACAACAACCACAGCCTCAGATTGAGGCTGAAGGAAAAATGAAAATGACACGAAGAAGAATAGGACTAACACAGGAAGAGGGCAGAGGCAAATTTACCTTGAACTATTTTACAACTTAAGCTTAAAGGCCTTTTTCTAGCAATGTGTTCACATGGACATCTGTAACATTTTTATAAACAAGGCTCTCCAAATTATATACAATTCAAACCAAATAAAATCTAGATCTTCCCCTGGGAGAGACAGTTTTGTAGACACAATGAGACACCCATACTATCCATGATGGAAGTACCACTGGACCAGCAATTATGTGAGTCAAACTTTACTTTTTTCTTTTTTCTTTTTTCTTGGGATAATTTGAATTTGGTTTTATACATGTGCAATGGAAAGAAACTGGAAATTTTAAAGAAATAAATGAAAGAATGACTGTTAAATTCCTAGAAGGAAAAAAAATGTGAAAAAATGCTGTTTTCAACTCTCAGAGTATCCATTGTACACTGATATTTTGTTTTTCTCCACATTTCAGGATATGGTTTAAAATAAATTCTAACATCAGATTTGTAACTGGTTTTAAGGCAACAAATCATAGGACAACTTTTACATGTTTTTCAAAGATAATTTTCCTCTAATTGGCTACAAATGACAGAATCAAGTTGACACCACAGAAAGTCTCAATGATACCCTTAATATGTTATCTTTTTACTAAACATGTATTTTTTTCTCCAATCCACAGACTACTATTCTCTACTGAGAATTTCATTTAATTTCTCCTCTGTCTGTCTGTCCACATGATTGCTAAGGAATTCATGCCAAACACTGTAATTTGTGTCAGCCTCCCACTAGTAGCCCTTTGATACCTACATCTGGACAAATTATATTAGGTACCTGAGGTTTTTGGAAATCTGTAAGAAAAGCATCTTTGGAAATGTCTCAATTATGCAAAACTTGTTTTTCTTGGGATTTCTCGTTGAGGAGGAGAATTTAGACAGTGATAAAAAAAATAGCAGAGAATACACCATGCTTTTCTGATTCAAAATATTCAAACCAATAAAGATCTGGAGATTTTTTTCCATGTGGTTTCATGCATTTTGATACATATATGTCCTCAGAACAAAAGGAAAATCAGAATTTGTTCTTATTAAATATTTCTCAGCAAGTGACTACTGAATAAAAATTATATGAGGCCATTATTTTGAACTAGTTCATGCATTAGGCCCTAATAGACCAGACTAAAAATCAAAATGGAGTCACTTGTGCCAAAGTGCCACGTCACCAAACAATAACTAAGTTGTTTTCTGAACTTCCAAGAAATCAGCAGAAATAACAGTTACATCTCCCAACAAGCCAGTTTCAATCTGGATGATAATGAAGTTCCATCCTGCTTTAATCCTTAAGAAATTAAAAGTACCCTGAAGTAACCTAATGTTAACCAGTCAGTTATTTCTCCACTATTCTGTCTCCCTGGACCCACTTTACAAGGAAAGTAAACTTTAAATGACCAATCTGCTCTTTGTTCTTTGTTTCTGCTTTGTTCAGTATTTCTGTGGATAAAACCAACCTCTTCTGCTCAACTCATTGGAACACACCTATTTTATAGAATAAAATTTTTCCCATATTCTAGGATTATAAATAAAGCCAATTAACATCTTTAAACTAATTTTTTTGCAATTTTGTCTTTAGACACTACTTATGATACTTTGTTAGAAAAAATAAATTAGATATTTACCCTAAGATAAATGGAATAGTTCATCTTTAAAAGATCAGGAAATCAAAGTGAACCTTGTCTTGTAAATGATTTATTTAAAATGACAAAATCACTGTTTTATCAGAAAGTGACCAGTTCCTGTTTTAAAGTTACCAGGCAGTGAAAAGATAACTGGATTCTATGGTTTTAGAAAGCCATTCTTATTTCTGAGCAATGATTCAAGTCCTAATCAAGCCCCACCACCCTATCCTCCTTGTCTCCTCAAATAAAGATGACAACAAAATTTATTCTAACCCTATCGAAAAGTATGGAATCAAATGATCCTGCCTTAAAGAAATATCTCTACAGTGTTATCCATTTGACAAATATTTGTTTTCATTTCCCCGTTCTATAAAGTACTTATTCTCTACTAGGAGTTCCACTGAAGCTCTACACACACCCACACCCACCTACACACATACACCCCACTACCACCACCACCACCACCACCATCATGTGATTCCCAGATAACTGTCATGTCCACAGTAAAGGAAATTGAGAGCTAAGTAAAGACTCCTGACCAGCCAGGCACAGTAAACACACCTGTAATCCCAGCAACTCACAAGGCAGAGGCAGGAGGATTCCAAGATTGAGACTACAGGCAGTCTGCATAGTTTAGCAAGACCCTGTCTCAAAAAGTAAAAAGAAAATGGGCTGGGGATGCAGCTCAGTAGTACAGCACTTGAAAAGCATGCAAGCATGAGGCCTTGGGTTCAACCTCTAGTACGGCAAGAAAAGAAAGACTCCTGGCCAGAGGTCCTGGTGTCTTCAATCAAACCCAAATCACTCTCTCTTGGGGTGGGTTCCCTACAGAGCCCTAGCTTCGGCCCCACAGAGCACTGCCATTTCCAGCACCATGGGTTTCTTTAACCTTCAAGAGAACACAGAAGAGTCTTTCAAAGCCGTTAAGCAAAGAGATGTCCTAATAGTCTAATTTCAAACTAGGTCTTGTATCAGCGTCATTTTTATGATTTTTTAAAAGAAGTATTTTATGCTGCTGTGATGAAAACCTCCAACACTAGTGGCTTCTGTCTGATAGATGCCAGACAATGTGAAATGATAAGGCTGAAGCATTATTTTTGCTGTAAGAAGCAACATAATACAAACAAGAGACTAAGTTTAAAGGAATAATCTACATTCTGGTAAAGACTATGCTCATGTCAGCACTTAAATATCAGTGTAAAATGCTGACAATAATTATGTGAATGTTGCTATTAAAAATTAAATTTCCCAACTAATTTTTTCCATAGGTGTTTCTGTCTCTGCCTTAAACCCATGCAGACACAGGCATGCACTCTTCCCCAGCTATATCAGGAGCTCCCCAAATCAGTTATACTGCATGATATATACTGTAACCCTACCACAAAATGGTGACAGTCATGTTATAGGGTTGCTACAGGAATTAAATGAGAAAATATACATTTGTTAGTTGCTGGTCCACTACTGTGACAGATACCTGAGGAAACAACTTTAAAGGAGGATGGATCTATTTTGGCTCATGGCTTCAGAGGTTTCAGTCTATGCCACTGGGTTCCATTATTTCTGGGTCTGTGGTGAAGCAGTACATGACAGCCAAAGGGCATAGTAGAACAGACCTGTTCACATTATTGCAGCCAGGAAGCAGAAAAAGACAGAGAAGGGCCTAGAATAAGATATATCCCTCAAGGACATTCCTCCAGTGATGAACTTCCACCAAATCGACCCCACCTCTGAAAGGTTCTATCACCTCTCAATAACAACATAAAAATATGAACCCATCCTTGGATTAATCCATTATTTAGATCAGAGCCCCCATGATTCAATCACTTCTCAATGACCAGATACACCAGCTGGGAACCAAACCTTCAACACATGTGTTGGGGAATAGTTCACATCCAAACCATAACTTAACAGTATATAAAGACAAAAAGTGGTAGGAGGTGTCACTTCAAACTATGCCTCTTTGATTTAAGGATTATTTTGAGTCAAAGGCAATTAAAAAGAAGAAAATATGAGAAAACGTCTCTGCCCTCCTTCCATTTGCATAAAGGCAGGATAAATTTGTAAAAGTGACCTCCCCATCTTCCAGTAAAGACAAAAGTTAATCACCACAGAAATCTCTAGGCCCTAACTACCTGGGAGCAACTCTACAAGAATGTACATAACAAACTTTACTAACTAGCTTTTATCTTCCCCAACATTTGCCATCCTAGAAACTTGAAGACCTATTCCTTGTCTTGTCACTTTTCTAAAAATTCATGGCTCTTTGTTAAGAGCTACATCATAACTCTAAATTCTAATCATCTGTTACAGTTACTCATCACTGGGTACTCCCAAATGTATGCACAATGCACATGTTAATAAACCTTTGTTCTTTTGTAGTTAATCTGTCATGTGTCAGTTTCATTTACAGGGCCCCAGCTGAAGAACCTAGGAGAGTAGAGGGAAAAAGATCTAGCTCACAACAAGGCACTCAGTATGTGGAAGTGGTTTCTATTATTATTACTATTATTAATGACTGTCATAGAACACCCATCATCTTGTTAAACACACACCAGGCCTAGAGGCATAAAGTTAGTCTAAGGAAAGTCAGACTTAAAGAAAATACAACTTTCCCAGACAATTACCTTGGTCAAAAGACACATCTGTTTGACACTGTATTGTTGGAATTGGAATGTCTACCATACAGATTTGGGAGAAGGACCTGGCAACCCCCTCCCAAAAATCAATCTGCCATTGAAAACCCTATGAACAGCAGAGAAGCACTGACAATAGTGTTTCCACTGTACAGAGGGTCGCTATGAGTCGGATACCGACTCGACGGCACCTAACAACAACCATACAGATGAGAGGCCAATATGAGAATTGGAATTTCAACAAAAATGTGCCTGATTGTAATAATCAATTAGTTCATCTTCAGATTGATAATCTTACCTGTTTTGAACCTTGCTACTCAAAATGGGGCCCACACACTAGAACATCAACATCACCTGGAGAATTCTTAGAAAGGAAAATCTCAGGCCTTGCCCCAGACTTACTGAATACCAGGACTTTAATAAGATCCTAGGTGATGTGTACATATATTAATGTTAGAAAACTGTTGTTTTAGATGACAAAACTTAATGTAAAGCTTATCCTATTTGGGGTATGTTTCTGTTTAATAAACCACCCAAAAACAATGAGCTAAAAAATAATCACTTATTTGCCCTATTTCTTCAATTTGGGCAGGGTTTAGTGGGATGGCTCATTTTTGTCATGCATTGTTTTGACTTGGGCAGCTTAGCTGGGACTAAAAGATGCAGGTTGGTTTCCTTTCTTCACTTGCTCTTGGCTAGGCTGGCTGGATCTCTCCCTATGTCTTTGTTATCCTCTAGGACCTTTACACAAGTAACCTCCCTCCTGCAGCATAGTCAGACTTCTTTACACAATGGCTCCAGGCTCCAAAAAAGTGAGATCAGAAATCTGTAGCCATCTCAATGTCTAGGCCCAGAACTGGCAAAGTGCATTTCTGCCATCTTCTATTGTCCTGCAATGCAAGTTAAAGCCCAACCAAAATTCTAGGGGAGTAAAAGGGATTTTGTCTCTTGATGGGAGAAGAGACACGCACAGACAGAAATGGAAGCATTTGTTAGCAACTGTCATTGCAGACGAGCTACTACAGAGTACCTGTTACTTTTTCACTTTCCTCTCCCTTTTCTCCTGAGTGGTAAAACAGCCACTTCATTTCAATTACACAGCTAGATGCAAGCACACATTGGAAGGAAAAGGAATTTTAAGGCATGCTCTCTCCCCCTCAAGGAACTTATTATTTAACACAATTGGTGAGACAACTTATTATATTTCCACAATTGGTAGAAATATTAATAACAATAAAAACACCTTAATAATAAAATATTTGCCTGGCATGGTAGCGCACACCTGTAATCCCAGAGGCTCGGGAGGCGGAGGCAGAGGTGGGAGGATCACAAGTTTGAGACCAGAGGCAGTCTGCATAACTTAGTGAGATCCTGTCTCAAAAAGTAAAAAAAAAAATGGGCTGGGCGTGCAGCTCAGTGGTCCAGCACTTGCAAAGCATGCAGGCATGAGACCCTGGGTTCAACCCCCAGTACCACAAAA
>VMDO01029569.1:0-22476 GCA_007922755.1 Pedetes capensis | reverse complement strand
TGTATCCCTTTGATTTCTTTCTCTTGTCTGATTGCCCTGGCCAGGACTTCTATTACTATGTTGAATAGAATAGGAGAGAGAGGACATCCTTGTCTTGTTCCAGATCTAAGCGGAAATGCTTTTAGTTTTTCTCCATTTAATATAATGTTGGCTGTAGGTTTGTCATAAATGGCTTTTATGAAATTAAGGTATTTGCCTGAGCATAGTATTTCTTAGACCTTGTATTCCATTCTTAATATTTTTTATTCTGCTTGACCAGTCTGCTGGTGCTAATTTCTACTGTGATTTTTATTTGGCTGATTGTGATTTTCCTTTACAACATCTCTGTGAGAATTTTCTTAAAGATTTCAATTTATTTGCTCATTTTTTCCTAAGTTTGATACTTTTTAAATAAACTACCTGAATTGACTTAACCATTTTCTTCATGTGTTTATTTGTGTTTTCTTTTAGGTCACTTATCATTTTTGTAAGTAGCCTTTTGGACTTTTTCTCCTGTTTCAAGCATTTCAATATCTTTAGCTTCACTTGTTGGGGAGTTATGGTCTTTTTGAAGCATCCTGTCAAGATTTCCTTTTCATGTTTCTTTTATTTATGTATTGTGATTTTCATGTCTTTTGTGATGATTGTATCTTCCTATTTTGTTTGGGGGGTCTTCTTGGTACACAGTCTTCTCTTGAGGTCTTGAATTCCAGTAGCACTCAAAGAAGACAAAGGAATTTGCTTCTAAAGTAACAACTTTGACATAATCAGATTTATAATTACAATTAAGCTTATTTGATCCCTGCTCTCATTTAACAAATTACTTTAGCAAAGGACATGGCAAGGAGAGTATAGATTCAGCTATGGAGATAGATATTAACTGTGGTAAAGATTACAATAGTAGATAGGTGGGATTGGGGAGGAGGTTGGGAGATGGGGAAGAGAAAGAAGCTGGATTAAATAGAAGGAAAGAAGCCAAAGAGAGGAGAGTGTTAGACAGGTGCTAAGACAAAAGCAAGTGAAAATATAAATCTGCTTGTACCCTGTAGAAAAAATATATATAGAGTTATATAAACATTAGAAGAAATATAAAAAAATACAGACATAAAATTTTACCTTAATGACAGATTTATGGTCAACTAATATTAAAATTATTATAATCATGGGTTAGGATAACCTAAAAGGAAAAAAATAAGATTGAAAACTTGAACTGAAAACAAAACAGAAAATTCAAATCATCAAAAAGAACAAGAGAAACAAAATGAATAAAAAGTGGACAAATTATTGTGACAACTAACTTGTGAGTCTTCTAGTTATGGTGAAGTTGGTTTAAACTATGGTGTCTTGGAGTTGGGGAAAGCAATCACCAATATTCCCATTCATGGATGTTCTGTGCAGTAGAGGATGATTTCTGGTTTAATTGGCTCATTTTATTTTACATACTCAATTCCTAGTATCCTGGCAGCATAGTTAGAGGTAGCTCCTGAGGAATAGGGAGGGCTTTGGAGACTAAACCTTTGTGGATCTGAAAGTCTATAACAATGTATGCTGTTTCATTAGCATAGCAATTCTCTCTAGGTGTCTGTTGACTGGAACCTAACTAGGAGGTCCTTCTTGTGGGTTGCCAAACAAGATTTGGTGCAGTCTCTGCATTCACTGTGTCAGTCATGCTGCTACTGTATTGGTCACCTTAACCTCTGCTGCTGCTGGCATTGCCACCAAAATGTAAAATTTCCATGTTGTAGCCCCTCTTGAGTGGGGGATGGTCTTTCCTCTTTTTCTGCTGGAGTTACAGCTAGTGTGTGAGCACAAGCTATTTTTTTCTTTCGGTTCCAATGTCTCTTCGTTTGCATGAATTCTGTTGTGTTAACACTTTTCTATCTTCAGTGGCAGCCTGCAGCTGTAGCCCTGTGGCATCCGATCCCGTCAGATCTCGGAAGCTAAGCAGGGTTGGGCCTGGTTAGTACCTGGATGGGAGACCGCCTAGGAACACCAGAAGCTGCAGGCTTGGGAGAAGGACCTGGCAACCCCCTCCCAAAAATCAATCGGCCATTGCAAACCCTATGAACAGCAGAGAAGCACTGACAATAGTGTTTCCCCTGTTGTACAGAGGGTGGCTATGAGTCGGATACCGACTCGACGGCACCTAACAACAACAACAACAACAATCTTCAGTGGTGTTCTCTTTCTCTCTTTCTTTTTTTCCTCCTGGGTTTTAAATTTTTCCTTTGTTACTCTGGCTGGGGAGATTGCTTCTAATCTGCCATTTTCCTAGAATCCCCCAAGAAATTCTTAAATAAAAATAAAAGAACTTGCTCTTCAAGTGCCAAAAAAGTTGTGGAGCTCTATAATGGATAGCTTACAATGATCTCAAGTAATGCTGTGAATGCATTTGGCATTGGAGACCTCACATTGCTAGTTGATCTCCAAGAATAATCATAGAGGAAATGGTTGTTGAGATGTATCTTACTGCCGTGACCAACTGTCACTTAGATACGCATATGTTTGGACATGTCCTTCTGAGATGAGCTGATATTTTAGATTTATACCAATACCTTTCTTGTCCATATGCCTTCCACTGGCTTACTCCATCGTGTGTCTTCAATAAAGTGTCATTTTGAGGAAGAGATTGATGCACATGAGCTGCATTCCCCCACTAAAGAGATTAAGTCTCAAATTGTGGGCATCCTTCATAATAACGATAAATCTCTTTCAGCTAAATCCCTTTTTGAGGAGCATCCAGTTTAGCAATTCTGCTGGGGACCCCGTGAATCTGAATCAGAAAGGAAAATTGGATGCAGATTATGACATTCTCAACATTTGGAATTTTCCACAGGGACTTGGACATAAGGTGCAAGTAGGAAAGTTTGCACTGTATTTTCCAAGTGGCCAACAATTGAATTTATCTGAAGACATGATAGAATGGGGTATGGGAACTACACAGGTGAGTTGGTCATAATCAAAATCCTTTACCTTAGATATACATTACCAAAATATTGTGGTGGGGTTTGTGCTTCCTTATAGGTAGATGAAGTAACACATATTATCATGTAATGATATACTTTTTAGCTTCCAAGATGTTTGTCTTTCAATATATGGGAAAACAACCCATTTTAACATCCCTTTGTTTCTAGATGTTAACATGTGTCACTTATACACTGTGCTAAATGGAGGGTAACCATTTAGTTTGATGTAGGTATATGTTGTTAGGTGCTGTCCAGTCAGTGTCTGAGTCATAGTGACCTTACATACAACAGGCAAAACAGTATTAGTGCTTGTTTGCTACTCATAGGATCTTAAATGGATGGTTGTTTTTTTGGGAGTGGGTTGCCAGGTCCTTCTCCCAAGCCTACAGCACCTGGTGTTCCCAGGCGGTCTCCCATCCAAGTACTAACCAGGTCCAACCCTGCTTAGCTTCTGAGATCTGACAAGTTCAGATGCCATAGTGGTATGGCTGCAGGCTAATGTAGGTATATACCAGTTTCAAATTATCCAATATGCTAAAAAGATTTATTTCTTAGAGGAGGAGATAAAATTTCTATCAATTCACAACACATATCTGATTTTCCTCAGATACCCCACTCTGTGTGCAGTGAGAGTTGCAGGCCTGGATTCAGAAAATCCCCTCAGGAGGGAAAAGCTGTCTGCTGTTTTGATTGCTACCTCTGCCCAGAGAATGAGTTTTCCAATCAGACTGGTAAGTTTGCATCTTCCAAAGAAAGTCTTCAGTTTGCTTATCTTCCCTCTTCCAACTAGGAACTGGAAGACACCTGGGCACTAAGGTCAGAGATAAAATCTATTCCTTTCTTGTTAATCATTTAATTAATATATTAAAAAAAGACTGCCCCCTGAAGTAACAAACTCCTTCTGCCTCGAACTATGCTCCTTGACTCATTACTTCATAACCATTGTAGTTAGTATTTTCTGAAGCAAATGCCTTTTCACAATCAAACAATAATGCAAGTTTGATCTCGTTTACAGAATTGAACACGTGGTATTTTATGTACCTTGTGGTTAGGTGCCATCTAGTTGGTGTCCAACTCATAGCAACCCTCTGTACAACAGGCAAAACATTATCATCAGTGCTTCTCTACTATTCATAGGGTTTTCAATGGCTGATTGTTTGGGGGGAGTGGGTTGCTGAGTCCTTCTCCAAAGCCTACAGCACCTGGTGTTCCCAGGTGGTCTCCCATCCAAGTACTAACCAGACCTGACCCTGCCTAGCTTCCGAAATCTGATGGGATCAGATACCACAGTGGTACAGCTGCAGGAAATGAATTATATAGTATCAGGAATTTCACCACAGCACATTGAAGGTACTAAGACACTAGGTACTTTTGCTTTGTGGTAAGATGAATAAAAATCTTGTAAAAATGCAGGATAAAGAAAAAGAAGAAAAAATATGTTTAACCATAAAGATAATGTTGTTGTTGTTGTTAGGTGCCGTCGAGTCGGTATCCAACTCATAGCGACCCTCTGTATAACAGGGGAAACACTATTGTCAGTGCTTCTCTGCTGTTCATAGGGTTTTCAATGGCAGATTGAATTTTTTGGGGGAGAGGGTTGCCAGGTCCTTCTCCCAAGCCTACAGCTTCTGGTGTTCCCAGGCGGTCTCCCATCCAGGTACTAACCAGGCCTGACCCTGCTTAGCTTCTGAGAACTGACAGGATTGGATGCCACAGGGCTATAGCTGCAGGCTTATAAAGATAATCGGGATTACAAATTGGATGTAACTCCTATGGATGAAATATTTTTGCTATGTTTAGCAACAAAGAAGGCCCATTTGGTTGAGCTTGTCCAATGTACTTATTTGAGGTGCTCTGTTTGTTATACAGAATTACTAAACCTGCACTAATAACATGTTGCATTTCATACCAGACATGGACCAGTGTGTGAAGTGTCCAGATGATCAGTATGCCAACACAGAGAGAAACCACTGCCTCCGAAAAACTGTCATATTTCTGGCTTATGAAGACCTCTTGGGGAAGATTCTGGCCAGCATGGCCCTGGGCTTCATTGCACTAACAGTTTTTGTCCTTTGGGTCTTTGTCAAGCACCACCACACTCCCATTGTAAAGGCCAATAACCAGGCCCTCAGCTACATCCTGCTCGTCTCCCTCGCCTGCTGTTTTCTCTGCTCCTTGCTCTATATTGGCCAACCCAACACAGCCACCTGCATTCTGCAGCAGACCATATTTGGAGTTGTCTTCACTGTGGCTGTTTCCACTGTATTGACTAAAACTATTACTGTGGTTCTTGCCTTTAAGGTCACTACCCAAGGGAGAAGAATGAGGTGGTTGCTATTCTCAGGGGCACCTAACTTCATTATTCCCTTTTGCACCCTGATACAAATTATTCTCTGTGGAACCTGGCTGGGAACCTCTCCTCCCTTTATTGACATGGACGCACATTCTGAACATGGTCACATCATCCTCTTTTGCAACAAGGGCTCAGTCACTGCCTTCTACTGTGTCTTGGGGTACCTGAGCTCTTTGGCCCTGGGGAGCTTCACTCTGGCTTTCCTGGCCAGGAAACTTCCTGACACATTCAATGAAGCCAAGTTCCTGACATTCAGCATGCTGGTGTTCTGCAGTGTCTGGCTCACCTTCCTCCCTGTCTACCACAGCACCAAGGGGAAGGTCATGGTGGCTGTGGAGGTTTCCTCCATCTTGGCCTCCAGTGCAGGGGTCCTAGGCTGCATCTTTGCCCCCAAGTGCTACATCATTTTATTTAGACCTGACTGGAATTCTTTTCAAAAGTTCAGAGAGAAAAGACTTTCTAGAACAAATAAATTTTCTTAAAATTTAATTGATATTCAATACTGCAACTGAAGACATCATTGTTCCATTCTAAATATCAAATATTAGTTTCTAATATGAGAATTTGCTTCCTTTGATGTGATTGTTGTCTTCTCTATATGTTACATAATTAATTGGAGTGTTTTTTTCTGTTAAATATCATCTCTTTCTCTATGGATGGATCACATATAATTGGATAGGCTTTTTTAACCTATTAAAGTTCCTCTTTTTTCTATTAGAGGCCACATTTGATTGAAGAGGTTTTTTTCTGTAAAAGTCCACTTTTTCTACAGAGAAGCCATATGTCAATGGTGAAGATGTTTACCTTCTGTTACATTTTCTTTTTTCTATATGGGGTGATATATAACTAGAGAGTCTTGTTTTGCTGTTGGAATCTTCTTTTTCTATATGCAGGCCATATTTAATTGGAATGGTTGTTTTGCCATTAAAAGTTCTCTTTTTTCTGCATAGGAGGCACATTTTATTGGAATTGTTTTTTCTGTTACTAGTCTTCTTTCTTACACAGAGACCATATTTAAGTGCAGAGGTGTTTTTCTGTTGTTGTTTTTAAATATCCTCTTTTATGTATTTAAAGGTCATATTTAATTGAAGATTTTTTCTGTTAAATTATTTTTTCTCTACTAATTTTAAAGTCACTATGATCTTTGTCTACATCTTTTAAAATTAAATATTCCTTTTCTTTTTCCTTTTTGTTTTCTGCCATTAAGTCTACTGTGTATTCCTTATTATTTACATTTCTAAAATTCACCTACATCTGGTGTTCCATTTGACTTCTTTCCAAATTTGCATTGTAGATGTCCATAACTATTCATGTCTTTCATGTTGCAATGTTGAACCAGACCCAACAGATTTTCTGAATTTTCATTAACTTTTCCAGCATTTACAAATTTTGAATTTTTAATGTATCAAATTCTTACATATATTTATCATTATGTTTCTGTACACCTTATTGTATTTTATTAATTTAATTTCAACTAAAATTTCCTCTTAATGGAAACCAAATCAAATAAGATTTGTCCTGGAGGGATCCCTGAGTGCAATTGAGTGAATAGTGTAGGATACAGTTTGAGAATAGAAGTTACCCTCCATTTTGTCTAAATTAGTTATTGTAGTGAATGGAGAAAGAATTCTTGCCCTGGCAAGATAACATAAAAGGATACCTACTATACAGACATGTGGAACTTAGGATCAGTATAGTTATTAAAAAAAAGAGATAGGAATAAGAATTTTACAAGTTGTAAAATAGTTTAGGAATGATATTGAAGTTAGGCTGTTTTGCAATATGCACTGGGGATGTCTGGGTTTCTGGAACCCACTGAGGAAGGACAGTGTATGAAAGGAAGTAAATTGTCCTCAAATTATTCCAATCACTTAGAGACCTTGCCCTCAACTTGCAAAGCAAGAAGCATCATTGAGAAACTGATAACAGAGGAAGAGGATATCTTCTTAAAATGATCTCCTTTCCTGTATTTGGATTTTAGTGGACTGGAGATCACCAAAACTTGGTTGCATTATAAAAATGTCACTTGAAGGAAACTCATGGGTCCTAATAGAATGTGTCTTAAAACAGGAAATAGTAAATATTATATTTTGCATAGAACTTTGAACATTATAAATATTGACGGGCATCTGTTGGTGCAGTTGGATGTGATTTTTCTTCCTGAACTTCGTGTGGCGTGTACTTACTTCTCAGTGTGATGGTGCAGATGTGGTAGGATCTTTAAGAGTTCAGATCTAGTGGAAGGTCATTAAGGGCCTTGACCTTCACTTTTGATTCCTCTATCACTCTATGGTCTCTCCTCACGTGTATTGTCATCATTGTTTTGACATCCATCATGAGATGGAGCATACATAGCAAACATGTCAAACCCAGTGATGTGCTGTTTGGACTTTCAGACTCCAAAAATGGTATTTAACTCCACCACTTTTCTTCATTAGTGCCTGCCTTCCACAAAATGCCTTCATTATAGTATCACTAAACTGGCTTTACATCAGGGTATGTGTCCAAAAATGTGTAGAAATGACTGGGAGTTATTATTGTGTGTATTTTTATGTATGAGGGTAAGAGAATTGAGAGGTAATAATAATAGTACATAGGCAAGACTTCTGGGACATGACAAATGGGAAAGAAGAACATTTTTAAAACAAGAAAGGTCAAAAATCACTTGATGGTTGGAAAAATGTGAGAATTCCCATGTCAGGTTTGTAAATTTACGTGGAGGGAAATGATAGGTGTACAGAAGTCGGGATGCCTACTGTTTTCTTAACACTCTTAAGTGTCCTTGCAAGATGATAAGTAGATGATCTCTTATTAAGTATTATCTACAATATATCCATAGTAATGGAATGTTAAGGTAGAGAATTGAAGAGAATGTGTCCTGTCCACAAAGTTGGTACATAAATCAGGACTTAGGAAATAATAGGCTGTAGAAGATTGTTGTTTTGGCACCAATTGGAGACAGTCCAAGAAACCAGTAAAAATTTTGTTATGTAATAGATGCTTCTATATTCAAATTGCAAACCCATTGCCACCAGGGTGTTGATCATGAGCCCTTCTATTAGTAACATAATAATTACAAAATACTCAGCAAATAATTCTATTGATAACTAGAGGCATTGCAGAACATGGGCTCTCTGTTGGAAAAGTTTCAAAAAGGACATCTGTAGAAAAACGATGAGTCCTCAAGAAGATGGAGTTTGGCTTAAAATATGACATATAATGACATATGAAGCATATAGTATTAATAATTACAAGAAAAGTTTCCATGGTAAGATGGCAAAATCAAAAGTGGAACAATAAACTGGAAAAACTTTTTGTAAAACAAATAGCTAGTGTCTTTAATCCAGAATTTGTCCCTAAATATCAAGAATATAAGTCTATCACCAACAGAAAAATAGAGGAAAGGAAGTAAAAGAGTAAATTGTAAAAAGGTAATTATCCATGTCTCTTACATATATGAAAAGTTAAACAAGCTCATTTATAGTGATGGAAATATAAATTTAAAAAGCTTTTGCACTGCAAAGTAAATAATAAAGGGCAAGCCCAGAGAATGGGAGAAAATTTTTGTGCTCTATTCATTAGACAGAGGAAGAATAACTAGGATATACTAACAACTGAAGAAGTTAAACACAAAAGTAGACAATAATCCAATAAATAAATTAGTGATGGAATTGGACAGTTCTCAAAAGAAGAAACACAAATGGCCAATAAACACATAAAAATTATTCGATGTCTGTAGCCATCAGGGAAATGCAAATCAAAGCTACACTGAAATTCCATCTCACCACAGTTAGAGTGCCTAATATTAATAAATCAAAC
Source organism: Pedetes capensis (assembly GCA_007922755.1). Taxonomy (NCBI): domain Eukaryota; kingdom Metazoa; phylum Chordata; class Mammalia; order Rodentia; family Pedetidae; genus Pedetes; species Pedetes capensis. Next base: position 13,359 of record VMDO01029569.1, on the reverse strand, counting down.
AACAACAAATTCTGGGGAGGATGCTAAGAAAAAGAAAAACTTTGACATTGCTGGTGGGAGTGTAAATTAGACATCCTTTATGAAAATTGGTATAGCAGTATCTAAGAAAACTAAAAAAAGAAGTACCATAAGGTCCAGATTTATAACTTCTAGAAATACACCCAAAGGATGGCAAGTAATCATTCCAAAGGGACACCTGCACTTCCTAATTCAATTCAGCAATCATCACAATGCAAGGATATGTAATCAATCCACTTATTCATCAACAGTTGACTGTATTAAAATGTGGCATATTTACACAATAAAATATTATTCATCAATGAAGAAGAATGAAATTATGTTCTTTGCCAAACAATAGATAGAACTGAAGATCATCATTTCAAGAGAAATAACCCAGACTCAAAAAAAAGAAATGCTAAATTCTCACTCAAATATGGGAGCTAGAATTAACTTGAATATATATATATATATATATATATATATATATATATATATATATATGGGGGGCTGGGATTTAGCTCAGTTGGTAGAGTGCTGCTCTGAAGTCTCTGAGGCCCTGAGTTCAATTCCCAGCACCGCAAAATGGGAGAAGGACGTGGCAAACCATTCCCAAGGCAATCCCAAAATAGTCAGCCATTGAAAAATCGTATGGGGGTTGCTATGAGTCGGACTCAACTCGATGGCACCTAACAACAACAACAACATATATATATATATATGCGCACACATATGTGTGTGTATATATGTGTATGTATATATGTGTATATACATATATACATATATACATATATACATACATGCACATATATGTATATATGTGTGCATGTATGTATGTGTGTATGTATGTGTACACACACACACACACACACACACACACACACCCTGCAGTTGTAGCCCTGTGGCATCTGATCCTGTCACATCTCGGGAGCTAAGCAGTCTCAGACCTGGTTAGTACTTGGATATGAGACCACCTGAGAACACCAAGTACTGTAGGCTTGGGAGAAAGACCCAGCAGTCCACTCTCAAAAATCAATCCTCCACTGAAAACCCTCTGAATAACAGAGAAGCACTGACAGTAGTGTTTCGCCTGTTGGACATAGACTGTCCATGAGTTGGATACCGACTCGACGGCACCTAACAACAACAAAGAAGAATACTGTAGACCAATTCCTCTGATGAACAAAAATCCTTAATAAAATATTTGCAAATTTAATACAACATCACATAAAAAAGATCATACAACATGACCAAATGGGCTTCATTCCACAGATGCCAGGCTGTTTCAACACACACAAAGCAACAGATGTAATACAACACATTGATAGACTCAGTGACAGAAATCACATGGTCATCTCAACAGATACAGAAAAAGCTTTGGACAAAAAATCAGAATCTCTTCAAGATAAAATTCCTGAAGAAACTGAAAACTGAAAAAAATATACCTTAACAACATGAAGGCCATATATGAAAAAAACACTTACATCCAACATTATACTAAACAGGGATAAAGTAAAACCATTCTCACTAAAATTAAGAACAAGATAATGATGACCACTCTCCCCACTCTTATTCAGTATGATGACTGAAGTCCTTGCAATAGCAACATGTCAAGAGAAAGAAGTAAAAGTGGTAGATACAGAGAATGAAGAGGTCAAGGTATCTCTGCTTTCATCTCAATAAGGACTGATCCACTAATGTTCCAAGCCAGTCTGTTCCCTGAAAAAGAGTTAACCCAAGACCCTGCTGCAGTGAATTGACCTAAAGGAGCTAGCTACCTAGTACCACATTCTAGATCCAAAACACTGTAGGAATGGCCAAGATACTTCACTAAACCTTGACTTTTTTGACTTTCTTTGCCTATCTTGCCATAAAATGGTGCCTTGCCTGCTAGATCCCAAAATTCTCCTCCAATTCTCCTGCTATACCTGTGTTGTGGAAAAGTTTTTGGGAAACATTTTTTGCAGTATTTGGGAACTGAACCCAGGGCCTCACATATACTTCACAAGTGCTCTAACACTGAGCTGTACCTCCAACCCATTTTTTATTCTGAGTCATAGTCTCACTAAGTTAAACAGGCTGCCTCTGGCCTTAAACCTGTGATCCTTCTTCTGCTGCTTCCTCGATTGCTGAAATGACAGGCAAGGACCACCGTGCCCATCTTATTTTCACACGTTTTATTAAACCATTGTCTCCAAAAACTAGCATGTGCAATATCTGTGCCCACACACCACAATGTTGAGTCTGTCTTGCTAATGAACATCAGGGAACCACAGCCTTTTCTTTCAAGACTAGACACCCTATGGTGACTACTTAATTATTCCTTAAATTTCTATCTGAGGCACCTGTGAAGCCCCATAAGCCAATATGTTCAGTAAGAGCTTTTTTCTATTTGGGCTTTTCCCCCTACCCTACAGAATGTGTTCCAAAAAAACAGTTATTGGAGATAGGATTTAATGGGTAAAAACTCTCTCTCCTTTTCCACTAGAGCTAGAATCCTTAGAGCTTTTACAATGTACCATAGAGGGAATAAATCTCATCCAAATTCACAGGATTCCAAAGAAACAAGGTAAGTAATTCTGTTCACATTGCTTTCAGGCTATAATAAACCTGTGTATTCATGTCACTTGCCTCCAGCCATACCACTGTGGTGTCAGATCCCATCAGATCTCAGAAGCTAAGCAGAGAGGAGCATAGTTAAGCCTTGGATGGGAGATGCCTGAGAAGACCAGGTATTGTATACTTGGGAGAAGGACCCATCAACCCACTCCCAAAAAACAGCCATTGAAAATCCTATGAATAGCAGAGAAGCTCTAACAATACTGTTTTGCCTGTTATACATAGGGTCACTATGAATCAAATACCAACTCATCAGCACTTAACAACAGCAACAACATTCATGTCACACCAATTAATTTTGTAACTAGCCTCAGGCATTGTTTCTGTTAAGCAATTTGATATTAATGTCCTTCCCCATTTGCTCTCCACCATTTCACAGGTCCTTTACCAAACCTATACTGCACTCAGCAAAAAGGGACTTATAGTCCCTGCTCTCCCTAGTAGGAGATTAAACTGAGAGAAAGGCAGACCAAGGAAGAACCAAGGCTACTAAAAGACTCCACACTCTCATTTCTTGTAGCTAATAGGGGGATGCCATCACAGCAAACTTGATAATTACAATAAGCAAAGAGGATGCTCAGTCCTGTATAGGTGTCTCAATCTTTCAGGGAAAACTTGTTAACTGTGATAAGAAAAGACTATGCGAGAAGACTATGCTCAATCCTCTCTCCATGGGTAAGCCCTTCCAGGGTATAAACATGTCTGGCTATAGAGGTCCTTCCTTCTCTTAGAAAGAGAAAGAGTTATATATAAGATGTTTCAGTCTGTCTCCTTTTTTGTTTGTTTGTCTGTTTTTAGGAAAGCACTCCAGTTGGATAACATCACTATAATTAAAAGTGCTGATTTTCCCTATGAACTCTGAAATTATGTCACCTCATCTTGTCCCATACTTCTTCCCTAGTAATTATCAGTACGTGCTGATTGCATGTTTGATCTATTTCAGATTGCAGAAGCTGGCAAAAATCTTCCTTATTTTCATGTCTCCTTAGTAGTGGGTGCATAAATTTGAATAATAGTCATATTAACTGGTCTTCCTTGTAGGCATATGGATGTTATTGTATCACTGACAGCATTGTACCTTGGGACAGATCTTGAAATGTCCTTTTTTGATGAATGCAACTTCATTCTTAACTTGTGTTTCTAGCATGAAACTCCTAGGTGCCTCCCAAAAAGCATCATCATGAGATCAAGGGTTGTAGTAACTTCCTAAGGTTATATAACAAATGAACACAGTTCTCTCCCCTGATGAGACCAAATAGCAATTTTCTGATGATAACAGGAACTTTGTCCCCTTAACTAATTGATAATTTTGCATCCCAAGCAATTTAGCGAAGTCAAGTGTTCCAGTTATGATAGGAAAATGGCACCAAGGGTTAACCAAATGTCCTGTGGAGGCTAGACTCCTAAAAGGCAAGGGAATAGGTGCAGGAAAAGTAATAAAATCTGGATGCACCTAACTTATAAACTGCTCTCTTGGGAATGTATGAGGAGGAGGAAAATTTTCCTATGTGCTTATAACAATGTCTCTCAGGTATAATTAAGTAGGTTCTCAGTGATTGCAGTAACAAATGAAGTGCACCTGATGAGCAGAGATTGTCATTATTGTTGTTGTTAGGTTCCATCGATTCAAGTCGGACAATGAGCAGAGATGGGGAGCCATAAATACACCCTCACAGGGCTGGGATTTAGCTCAGTTGATAGAGCGCCGCTCTGCAGTCACAGGTCCCGAGTTTGATTCCCAGCACCGCAAAAATGGGAGAAGGATGTGGCAACCCACTCCCAAGTCAATCCTGAAAACAATCTGCCATTGAAAACCCTATGAGGGTCGCTATGAGTCGGACACAACTCGACGGCATCTAACAACAACAACAACAAATACACCCTCTGACATTGTTCCTCAGAGAATGCCATCTTGGCCTGGACTGGACACAGTTGTTCTTTTTGAACCTTAACAGTCCCATGTCAGGCTAGGGACATCAATGCTTTACCCTTTAATGGTGGCTAGTCTGGGGAAGAGCTTCAGTCTCTGTTGTCAACCTGCCAGTGATGAAACCAGACTTCCACATAGAGACCTTCTCAGAGATCCCACCCAGGCGAACGTGAGACCCTGACAGGTACTGCAAAGCAGGTGCAGCAAGAATGCAAGCTGAGGAAGTTCACCTCGGGTCACCTGAGATCCAAGCCAGCCTAGTCCAGAGCGAAGAGATCACTCTTTGTATTTGCTACTTGACTAAGTAGTTGGCAATTTAGTTAACATGTTAAAAAGAAAAAAGCATCTGTTAGACTCTCAATACATGGATCATTGTTGGTAATTATGTGGAAGGAATGGAAAAATAATTGGATGACACTGGATGAAGATGAGTTATAAAGTATTTCCCATAAAATTAGAACATATCTGAGGAGTTTTACAATTGAGCAGAGCAATTGAGCATTAGCTGTGGAGGGAGATGCAGTGAAATGAGGGCACTTTTTTAAAATTAAATTTTAACATAGTGCTGGAATAATGCCCCTCACATGTCTATCAGCTTGTGTGTTGCTGTGATGCTGAAAGCTATGCCACCAGTATTTCAGATATTAGCAGGGCCACCAATGGGGGACAGGTTTCAGCTGAGCTTCAAGACTCAGACAGACTAGAAAGGACTTGGCAGCCCACTTCTGAAACAATTAGCCATTGAAAACCCTATTAACAGCAAAGAAACACTGACATAGTATCAAGCACAGCACAGTGTCAGGGAGTGTTTTATTTTGTTGTACACAGGGTCACAATGAGTCAGACCTGACTGCACAGTATCTAACTACAACAACACGGTTTCCATGCTGCACAGAAGATCTCTTGATGTTATTCCTCCTGTCTAACTGAAATATTGTATCATTTGACCAATGTCTCCCCAACATCACATCTCTAATCACCAGAGGCCCGGTCACCATTATCCTACTCTCTACTTCTATGAGTTCAACTTTAGATTCCATATATGAGTGAACTCATGCATATTTGTCGTTCTGTGTCTGGTTTTTTGACTTAATATTATGTCCTTCAGGTTCATTCTACATGCAATCCAAGATTGAACACATTTCTTGGACAAGGTCAGAGACAAAATGGAAAACTGTGTCAATAATTGGGTTTTCTCATGCCTATCCAGTGTTCAGCCCTTTTAATACCAGTTCAGGAGACATACTCTTCATAGTATTTTCTTTCATGTTGGACATTCACAGGAAAAATGTTCTGTTGGGTAAAGGAGAAAAGAAAGGACATTACATGCCAGGCATGGTGGTGCATGCCTGTAATCCCAGTGGCTTGGGAGGCAGAGGCAGGAGGATCACAAGTTTGAGACCAGAGGCAGTCTGTGTAATTTAGCAAGACCCTGTCTCAAAATAAGTAAAAACTTTGGGCTGGAGGTGCAGCTCAGTGGTCCAGGACTTGTAAAGCATGCAAGTGCGAGGCCCTGGGTTCAACCTGCAGTACCCCTCCCCCCAAAAAAGGACATTACATTGCAATTATTCCATTACCACTGAGGCTGCATGGATTTGGTGGCTCATTAACCTTTTTCTTTCCCTTTTGATTCCAATTGCGTAAACTCCTTAAACAAAAGCCTTTGTACTGACAGCTCTACAGTAAGCAAATCATTCTGATAAAGCACCCATTTTTCATAACAATGGACTCAGTGGGGTGACACACAGGTGACAGTTAACCACCCCAAATTCCTGCATAAAGTTAAGAATAGTCAATTGTTACAGAAGATGTAGATGCTCAGGTCATCTTGGTTTATCTCTTTGAAGTAATCACAATTTGTCTCTGAGTTCTTCTTCCCCTTTGATCACCATCTGACACTTGTGACAATTTGATCAGGTGATGTAATCCATTGATGCAACCAACTTCCTTGTCTTTTTCCTGACCTTTCATAAGATTTAGTGAATTGTAATTCTGTATAAAAAGGCTGGGCTATCTGGAAATAAATGGAACAGATTCACACTGCCTCCGAGCTGCTGTGTCTGTTACCCATCGTCGACTCCTCATCTGCCTTCAGGAAACCCTGGATCTTAGGCTGCAGCTGGTCTGCAGCAATTTCTTATTCCTAACTTAATCATAACACGTTCAAAAATATTTGAGAAAAGCAAAAACTCCAGGAACATTATTACAATGTTGGAGAACCAAAGTAAATTCCATCAATTTGTAAAATGTAATTTAAAAAGGAATAACATACAGTAAAGTGGATTAAGTATTAAATAACAAATCATCCAACATATGTTGTAAAGATAGAATGTGTAAGTATCATTAATCCAACTCTTCATAAATGATTACAAATATAAGCAACAAGAAAACATTTACACTGAACAAATCAGTGATAAAAGTTTTTTTAATTAAAGGTGAAGAAGATAATACTGTTCTCCCAGCTAGTACTGACTCAAGGGCACCTAACAAGAAGAAATTTACATACACATATCAAAGCCTCACTCCACATTTTAAATTATATTTTCTCAATCACTAATCAAACAAAGCAAAGTACATAGACTTTCACAAGCTCTGTGACTTCTGTAAATTCATTTGCTTTACTCACACATTGCAAATCTATGTATTAAGAAATATCTTCTAAATATATCAACCTACTATGTTCTTATTTATAATTACACAAACTTAGAATCCAATTACATAGTGGAACATTATAGTAGTCACAACGAAGACCATATTTTGTAGCCATATCATTGGAATGCACACATTTTAAATGCATTGAAAACATATGAATTTTTTTACTGGAGATATTTTACAGGGGACTTTGAATAATCCCCATTTTGTATTGTAATGTATTTATAGGCATATAATTAAAAGTAAAGGCTATGAGAAGGCCACACTGAAACTTTTGTGGAGCAGAGGCATTTATAAAGATACGAGCTATTGACTCCATTAAAGAACATTGAAAGGTATGATTGGTGTTAGTTGGTTAACAAGACAGATATATTAATTATGGGTGAAAGGCTGTTTCACATCCTAAGGCATTCTTGTATCTTTCATGAATTTAGAGAAACAGAATCAATCTTGTGCCTACAGGATATGTCAGCCTGGATATAAAAAGGATTACAAATATATTCTTTTCTGGCATATATAGAGTATCCTGGCCACAGGTTTGGAGAAGGTCAGAACTGGATAATGTTGGTCTCTGAACTGGGGAGATTGGAAAGCTGAGGTCAAGAGGAACTTAAGGTATCCTCACCTCACTTCCTGTGAAAAGAAACAGCATCTCACTCCACCACCTATGGTGCCTCTGGGTGATGACACATACGAGAAAACCCTGTCTCGTTAGAGAAAAAAATTTGACCTGATACCAAGAAAGAACAATCAATCGCAGCTAGTGTTGCATCAAAGTGTGTCCAGTACACAGACTGGAACCCCTATGCAATCACACGTGGTATAAATAGGAACAGATAAAAAAGAAGAGAGGTAAACCTGGCAAATTTGCATGTGAATAAAAAGTTAAGGATACAAATGTAGACATCAACGTATCAGCTACACATACTGATCTCCTACTGAAGAAAAAAACTCCCAAACTGTAACCTTTCCATTTCTTCTCACCAACAATGCAAACCACCACAGCAATGCTTGTCCCTTTAATATATAACAAGGGATGTAAACAACCACTATTATCACTGGCATCCCTATTCTCCCAGGGGCACAAGTTGTTTAATGGAATTCAAAAAATGTCAATTTCATTCATTTTCTCTGTACTTTTGAGTCCAGACCTGATATCAATAAACCCCAAGTCTAGACCAGTGCACAAGTACAAGGGAACATGGAAAAAATAGGGGAACATAACCCAAATCTCTATATGAGTTTTACTACAAATTAGGTTAAAGATTCCATAAACCTCACAAGTTGATAAGAGTGTAATCAAAAGTGATGTAATAGTTGCATAACAGAAAAAGCAAGTGTTGTATTACTCTGGACCCCACTAACATTTACCAGTAAAAGAGGGGAAGAAGTACAAAGGATGGAGAATTAAATTGGAAAGCACAAAAACACCAGAGTGGACAGATCTATTTTTTACTGGATTGTAGTTCCAGGAGTCATGGAGCACGCATAGCAAGAATAGATTGTTGTTGTTGTTGTTAGGTGCCATCGAGTCACTATCCAGCTCATAGCGACCCTGCGCACAATAGGCAAAACACTATTGCCAGTTCTTCTCTGCTGTTCATAGGATTTTCAATGGTGGATTGATTTTTTTTGGAGTGGCTTGCTGTGTTCTTCTCCCAAGCCTATAGCACCTGGTGTTCCCAGGCAGTCTCTAATCTGAGTACTAACCAGGCCTGACCCTGCTTAGCTTCTGAGATCTGACAGGTTCGGATGCCATAGGGCTACAGCTCCAGGCAAGAATAGATTAGGTACAGATTATTTGAAAGAAAGCTAAATATCTTTATAAAGATGTCTGTTCACACTGTTGGGGGACACATACCATCCACTTCTCTGTGCAAATATTAGGATTTATGTGGTGGAAGAAACCTTAAGAGATCATTGATTTGTGGAAGGCATGGTTTCCTGCATCCTCATAATTCTGAACACATGCCAGGTGTTGAGATTGTGTTTTCAAAGGGACAAAATGTGACCTCATGTGGTGGCAACTGTAAAGAAGAGAGAGAGCTGGGATGTAGCAAGATAGAGTGTGCTGTCCCATTCATCCTCCTGCCCTGTCAATCAGATGTTAAATCATGAAATTAAAATACTCTCTCCTCTGTCTGAATGTGTGAAAAAATTATTCAGCAATCAACATCAAAATAACTGTGAATGCTTCCAAGTTTGTATGATTAGGAAATCAGGATAGAACACACAGAGAGTGTTGGTTTATACATTCCACACATCAGATGCATTATACATCATGAAAATCAAGCAGAAAATAAGTACAAAAAATGCACTTACGTGTAATTACAATTCTTGCCCTTGGTATGTATTGCATAAATGGGGAAGAGGCCACCAACCACCACATCACCATCCTTATATAAATCCTCTTGAATTGTGTCAAAGCATCTGGGTTTAGTAAAACTGCATGAAGGAAGGGGAAGATTCAGGAAGAAGACTACAAAAATCAAAGTAAAGGACTTGGTCATATCTGCCAAGATCTAAACCCCACCAGAGGTGGAACCTGTGCTGTCCTCCACCCAAACATACACCACAGGTGCAAGGATGCAAACATGTCTGTTTTTATTACTGCTGCTCAATGGAGAGGCCACGCAGGACCAAAGATTCCACTCAGTGAAGCCTCCTCTTTTCTTCTGGAGGAATCTGAAACACTCTTTAGCCCTGGGCTCTGCATCTTAGGTTCCTCAGTCCAGGTGGAAAACATGAGTTGGAAAATATGTTTGAGGATCATCCTCTGTAGCTCCCGGGGCAATGCTGTCATTCATACTCTTTGATAGCCAGGCCCCACAGATGAACTCCTCTTGGGGAGGATGGATACCAAGCCCTGTCAACAGGCCATTTCCAAACACATCATTTGAAATGGTGTAAGTTGTTGCATCAGAGGATCCAAGAAGAGATGTGAGGTGGAAATGTCAGAATCACATCATGCAATCCAGGGCTCATACGGGAGAATGGGGCATGAAGGTCCTGGATGTCCAAGACAAGCAGGGACAGCCTCACAATCTTAGTGTCCACAGCAGCCACCCAGTATTCACTGATTGGCCCATGCACTTGTACATACCAGAAACATGGGCAGAATCTTCCACAACGGCATGTGTTGCCATATTCTGGAAATCCAATAATAATGCTGAATCCAGAATTTCCCATTTAGGCTCTCTTTGTCAATGCAGGAACTATATTACGTATTTGAGTTCAGAGACATGTCTTCCATCCTTTTCCCTCAGTTCTCCATAATTAATATATTGTGATGACATTTCCCTATAAATAACATTGGTTTCCTCCTTTGTTTATCTTAATTTAGAATGAAAGGATAACTGAGAATTATTGAGATATGTATGTATAAACTGTGCTTCTTTTACTTTCTCAATAAACTCCTTCTTCTTGCTTCATTTGACAATGTGGGAGTGTGGATAGGTGTGCGTGGATGAGTACATTCTTTACCGTGATAGAGGACTGTATAGAACAACTCCACAAATGTAGATGGATGTATATGGTCTGAGAAGGAATGGGTCTGAGAACTTGAGAAGAGTGACTCAGGTGCTGGATTATTGCAGTTTATGTAGCATTTTAAAATCACTATTAAGAAATCACATAAATCCACATTCTGGGAAGAAGTTTTCTGGAGAGTTTAGGTGAGGCAGAGACACGCTTGCCATATAGGAGCATGGAGCGCATTCTACACTCAAGTTGCAATAAATATTCCTGTGCTGAGATTGGGTATGCAACTCAGAGGTCCTGGGGTTTTTGTTTGTTTGTTTGTTTCTTTTTTATTTAGTTTATACTTTAATGTTACTATTTAAATATTGTGTGTACCCATACTTATAAATGCTTATCTTTCTAAGGAACCAAGTGAGAATTTGACGCATGTATACAGAGTGTAGTGATCCATTAGGGAATTTGCCATTTCTACTCCTTAAACACTGAACACACCTTTAGTTTAGTGATACTCAAACCCTTCTATTCTATTTTTTCTTAAATTTATATTATATGATCATAAATTATAGTCAATCTATTTTACTCCTACAACAAGAACTTATTAGTCCTATCTCAGAAGTGTCCATCCCATTTTCCCCACTATAAATGGCTTCTAGGGACCACTCTTCTACCTCTACTTCTACAAAATAAATATTTTAATTTTCCTTCATTGAACATGAACATGTGATATTTCTCTTCTTGTACATGGCTTAGTTCAGTAAACAAGATGGCCTCCAGTTCTGTCCATGTTGCCCCCAAATTACATGATTTTATTTTTTGTTGTCACTGTATAATATCCCATTATTTGTAGAGAATACATTTTTAAATCCATGTATCTGATAAAAGATGCCTCATTGGATTCCATATCTTGAAGGTCATCAGTACCACTGCAGTACACATTGGGAAACAAATATCACAATGATACAATGAATTGAGTTCTTTGGATACATCCTCATTAGGGCAATGAGATCACGTGGCATTTGTAATTTTAATATTTGGAAGAACTTCCATCCTGATCTTCATAGTGGCTGTCCTAATTTACATTCTGCCTATCAGTGTATAAGGGTTCCTTATTCTGCTCATCCTTATCAACATTTATATTTTGTCTTTATGATAATACACATTTTGAAAGAGTATAGACATTTATAAGTGTGGATTCCTCCTCCTCTTCTTCTTTTTCTTCTCCTCCTTCTCCTTCTCCTTCTCCTTCTCCTCCTCCTCCTCCTCCTCCTCCTCCTCCTCCTTCTTCTTCTTCTTCTTCTTCTTCTTCCTCTTCTTCTTCTTTTGTACTACGGGTTTTACCCAGGACCTCTTGCTTGCATACTTTGCAAGTGCTGGACCACTGAGCTGCACCTGCAGTCCATTCTTTTATTTTTTGGGACAGGGTCTCACTAACTTACGCAGACTGCCTCTGGTCTCAAACTTGCGATCCTCCTGCCTCTGCCTCCTGAGCCACTGGGATTGTAGGCATGCACCACCGTGCCCAGCTTCCATGTATTCTTCATAGTGGCTGTCCTAATTTACATTCTGTCCATCAGTGTAAAAGTGTTCCTCTTTCTCCCCACCCTCATCAACACAAAGACAATGAACCCTTCCAAATACCCTGAGGACATTTACCTTTCTAGGTTATGGTTAAGGTACTTTAATTGTCCCTTCTCAGAGTCTAGCTGCAAAACATCAAGAAATTGTTCATCCAACAGGCCCCTGGCATGATTACCATGTGTTTGACATGGCCATGAATGCTGGGAGTTACAATATCTACGACAGTGTTTATGCCATGGCCCACACACTGCATGAGATGCTTCTTCAGCAAGTAATTATGCAACCCATGGAAAATGGGAGAAGCCTGGTGTTGTCCCCATGACAATAATGTCTCTTTGATAGGGTGGTATATATTGTCATCAAGGTGAGTTTCCTAACATTTTTTACATAAAATCAAACCAATTAGGTTAGGTCCTGGATGTCCTGGATGTATTAGGTTAGGGTCCTTTTCCCCAAAGACAAGCACTTTGGTGCTTTTTCAATAATTGTGAGGTAAATATAGGAGTGAATGGAAATCAAGAAAATGATGTCAGTACCATGGATAACAGTATTTTTGAATATAGATCAGTGACTTTCCTACAAAGCACCTCAACATCATCCCTGCCCAAGTTTTCAAGAGGAAAAACTCATTCCACCCACACAAAATACTTTTTTTCCCCAAGTGATCTAATGTGCACACAGTATAATGAATTGCATTATGAAAATTGTATTTAGTTTGGTTTGTGGTGTTTCCCTCACTAACGCCCATGTTTCCTACCCCACTGATCATGTCCCTCTCTAGATATATCCCCTTGTGTTTTCCAATCTTAGATACATACACACACACATATTTTTTTCTTTTTAAGTTGAATCTAAGTTCCACTTACAAGTGAAAACTTGCAGGATTTCTCTCTGTGTCTGACTTAGTTTTCTTCAAATGATGGTCTCCAGTTCCATGTATTTTTCTGCAGACGACCTAATTTCCTTCTTTTAAATAGCTATGTAATGTTCTACTGCATGCATATATATATATATGCATATATACATATATATGCATATATGTATGCACACATACATACATACATACACACACACACACACACACACACACACACACACACACA
>VMDO01029568.1:0-22489 GCA_007922755.1 Pedetes capensis | reverse complement strand
AAAATTGAATTAATTTTGAACTATTTCCTAATATTTATATATTAAGTGGTATCACTTATCTGGTGTGTATTCCTTCACCTTTTAAATACTTTTTTATTTTTGATCCATATTAGTGAGATAAGAGAATGGTTCTGATATTTCTCAGGATTACATATATTCAGGATATTACTTTACTTCTGCTGATAATTTTGAGAGGGCATACAAAGTGGATCTGAATTGTCCCTCTGTGGACAGGTAATTTTCTAAAAACTTGGTCAGAATCTTCATGGGCTGTGTTCCTTCTTATTCTTTTCAAATTCAAAGTGCACACTAGTCTATATCTAGATGTTGACTATGTTTTATTTATTTTTCCTAGCACATGATAACAGTTTTGTTTGTTTTGTTTTGTTTTGTTTTTGCAGTACTGGGGGTTGAACCCAGGGCCTCACGCTTGCGTGCTTTGCAAGTGCTGGACCACTGAGCTGCACCCCCAGCCCATTTATTTTTACTTTTTGAGACAGAGTCTCGGTAAGTTATGCAGACTGCCTCTGGTCTCAACTTGCCATCCTCCTGCCTCTGCCTCCCGAGCCGTTGGGATTACAGGCGTGCACCACGACGACCAGCTATGATAACATATTTTGATCAATGTATTTACCCAAATATGTACCCAAAATATATATTTTTTAATCTAAAAGGAAACTACTATCTTCACTTTACCACAGACCGCTCCCTTCCTTCTACTCTCTCCCCCTCAGGAAGAGCATGTTGCTGTGTGTCTCTGTCAGCTGTCTTCCTTCCAGGCATACCATGGTCTCCACAAACAACGTCTTCCTTTCATCTCTTTCTTTTGCATAATTGGAGATAATTCTCCTTATTGATCTCCCCATAAATGACTCCTTTGGCTGCAGGGTTCTGACCTCTTGCTCATCTAATTCTCCTGACTCCCTCCCAGGAGCCCTGCACCTGCACCCATCCTGGCCCCTGGGCTCAATCTCTGTCATCTGTGCTACTCCATTTGGTTTCTCACACCTGCCCTGGGACTTCATGAGACATTGCTTCACAGTTGAGCATCTGCCTCACCAACTTCAGCATTCACCCCTTCAAATATTAGGGGATTTCCAAGGATCTCACTTCCTTAGTTTTTTTCACAACTCTCCTAGAAAGGGAATTGTGACCCGAACTTTATTTTTGCCCATCAGTCCAGTTCCATCTCTACTGAATCTACCCAAAGGCCTCGGGTTCTGTAACCAAGGAACAAAGGTCGTCTTCTTTACCTATGGGTACAGATTTCTCCCTATATAAATTACTCTGATCTGTTATTTGAAGTCTGGGTAGGAAAAGAAAAGCAAAACTTGACTGAACTCCAAAGACATTTTCCCTAAATGAATTTGCATTTACTTACTTTTTTTCTCAGCTTTCAATTTTTATAGCATTCCTATTTTGGTTTTATTATAAGATGCATTTTAACATCAGGTTTTCAGATAAACTTGTTAAAGGTCAACTCTTCATATAGCACAAAGGTTATGTTAGGCAGGCTTGGGGCTTCTCCACACCTCTGAGAGAACCTCCAGGAGGCTCCTGGAGAGCCACCCCATGCTCCACAGAGCCCTACGCACTTCCTGGGCTGGACTCTCCTGCTCTGTGCACAAGCCCCATGGCTGAGCTTTGTGTTTCCGGAGGGCAGATACAGCGTCCTGGTTACCTCGGAGACCCGCTCTCCAGGCTACTTGTGCCATGTGGCAGGCCCCTCTCTTTTGTTTCTGTTAGGCAGGACCTGTTATAAAATGGCTCCTCCCTATAAGGTGGTGCTTTCTTCTACTCACTGTGCCCAAGTCCTCACTAGCCTGCCAAAAAGCCCGCTAAAACCTGACTTGACTCTTCCAGCCTATCAGAACCCTCTGCTCAGCGCTTCTACCTACTGTGTTGTGACTCCTCAATCACCCCTTTCCCCTCCCACCTGGTGCCCATAAAAGCCTGGAGAGCTGCTCTCTCCTTTGCTAGAGACAGCCCTGGCAGCTTCTCCCAATAAAGGTCTGTTGAGTTTATGGGTTTTAGGCTCCTTACCTAACAGTTATAAGACCAAGTTATTATTTTATCTTCTTTTATTCTCATAAAAGAGGGGAAATGATTTGCATATGCTTTTAAACATGGCAGGTTTACTTCAAAAGCATATTAAGCATCTTATTCAAAATTATAATGTGAAGTCTAGGAAGCCAAACTGAACATAAATACAGCTAGATATGTAAATAACATCTATCTATATATCTATCTATAGATAGATACAGAGAGAGAGAGAGGGATTTCAGTTGCTTCTTTTTCCAGGAATATAATTGTTAAGAACTTTTCAAGAAAAACCAAAAAATAGAAATAAATCAATGTACTATAACTATCTGGGCTGGGATTTAGCTCAGTTGGTAGAGCGCTGTTCTGCAATCTCTGAGGTCCTGAGTTCGATTCCCAGCACCGCAAAAATGGGAGAAGGACCTACCAACCCACTCCCAAGGCAATCCTGAAACAACCTGCCATTGAAAACCCTGTGAGGGTCGCTATGAGTCGGACTCAACGGCACCTAACAACAACAACAACTATAACTATCAAGGCATTGTTTATAATGATGAAAAACAGGAAATAGCAAATGTCCAAATGGTAGAAGGAATCCTTATATAAGTGAGGATATATACACTGAGTGTAGTGTTATACAGTCATTTACAATTTTTAAGTATAAAACTAGATAGAAATATTTTAAATGGCTATGAAAATATTAAATGGGAAAAGCTGTATAAAACTTGTACAACACCATGACTACAGCTACATACAGTCCTGCTTTTCAAAAGACTACACAAAGCATGGATATTCCACGCACTTGCGTGAGGGTGTTTGTTTTCTTTTCTCCATCTTTCTGTCATCATTATCCTCTTTATTTTAACATTCAAAAAAATTTTTTTAAGTTGACATATTGTCGCAGAAAAGGTTCTGAAGGTATAAAACTTCTTGGGTAGTTCCTTAAGATAGTTAAGAATCATGTAACATGGCAGTCAAGCTCTGAAATGTTGATGCTATTTTGCAGGGCAACTCAAAATCTTCTGAAGCTCAAGATTATCATTTCCAAAGCAAAACTAGAAGGTAGGTCATCTCACTGTGTGAGTATCTCCTTGTTGTTGTTGTTGTTAGGTGCCGTCGAGTCGGTATCCGACTCATAGCGACCCTCATAGGGTTTTCAATGGCTGACTGTTTCGGGATTGCCTTGGGAGTGGATTGCCAGGCCCTTCTCCCATTTTTGCGGTGCTGGGAATTGAACTTGGGACCTCAGAGACTGCAGCGCAGCACTCTACCAACTGAGCTAAATCCCAGCCCGTGTATCTCCTTATGCATCCGTTTTCCCCAACAGATTGAGCTTGGGCCCACATCTTTTCCTCATCAGACACCTAGCTCCTGGTCCAGTGCCTTGTTTATAGCAGCATATAATGGAATAGATGTCAATTTTCTTCACAAACTTGAAATCCACATGTGACTCTTTTCCCAAAGGATAAACTCACGTCGGCATAAAAACTCTGAAATTATCTCAGCATTATTGATAAGCAATAAAACAAATAGGAACCCATATCCAGGTGTACACATGCATGCACACAAACACACATACACACTCACAATATATGCAGGTAGGAGAAAAGAAGCCACTGGAATACCTTGCAAAGAAATGCCAAGAGCAAAGGCGAAGAAAATGCTAGGTAAACAGGCCATTAAGCTGCAAGCGAATGATACTACTGTGTGTAGCTATTTTTTCTTTTAAAAGTACATTTTTCCTTGCTTAAATTATCTTGCAAATCACATTCAAAGGTATAACTCTATTGTCACGTTTTCACGGGACATAATGTCTTCAATTTTTATAGGGGCTCTGTTGTTGTTGTTGTTAGGTGCTGTCCAGTCGGTATCCGACTCATAGCGACCCTATGTACAACAGGGGAAACACTATTGTCAGTGCTTCTCTGCTGTTCATAGGTTTTTCAATGGCAGATTGATTTTTTTGGGAGGGGGTTGCCAGGTCCTTCTCCCAAGCCTACAGCTTCTGGTGTTCCCAGGCGGTCTCCCATCCAGGTACCAACCAGGCCCCACCCTGCTTAGCTTCCAAGATCTGACGGGATCGGATGCCACAGGGCTATGGCTGCAGGCTCATAGGAGCTCTAGCATCATCACTTTCAGCGATAGCCCTCTATTTAACAAAGATGCCACGTCTTCCGTGAGCAGGTAAGAGAATTCTACAGGCCTCTCCACTGTTTACTTTTTCGCCAAGGCCTGATTTTTCCTTCACACTATCTGGTTTCAGCAATGGCCGAGTCAAAATGTAGGGGAGAAGAATGAAAAATCCAATATAGAATGGCACATAGAATGAAAGTCAAGCCGTTAAGAAATTAATTTTTGCTGTGGAGATTTGAGAAGCCATGATTCTTATTTAGAACGGCTGAAACAATCACTGAAAGGGAAAAGAGGCTCCTCTCCCATGTAATATGAAGAAATAGTTTTAACTAGGAAAACAAGAACAATAAATTAAAAAGAAAAAGATAGCCACCTGTTAATTTTTGATCCCCTGTGACAGATCTTGTCACTAACCACAGACACAAAAGCCCCTGATCCTAAACCCTGATTTTGCCCAGATGGAAATCCGGGCCTACCACATGATCCACACGAACACGAGCTGAACCCTGCGAGCCCGAGTGGGCGTGGATTCACACAGCCTTCATAACACAGTCTTTGAAAAATGGTGCACGACACTGAATGATTTCTCCTATGGTGTTACTTCAGGAATTTAGGGTCCGAGTTCACAGTCATCCCAACCTGAAAGGAGCATTTGGGTGGGGGGGAAGCCGCCTTGGTCAGGTTCTAGGCAGGCCTCGAAATTCCAGACAGGGCTCTGAGAGGTTTAGTAACAAAATGGTGTTTCTTAGGTTCGACCCTGCTCTGCTTGCTGTGCGACCACCCTAACCACAGCTGCTCCACCGGCGCAGTTACCAAGATAAGGGGTATTTTGGCAAAGAGCAGACCGCAGGGGGCCGGGGGTGGGGGGGCACGGAGCCCCTCCTGACACCTGTCCTAGCAGCCTTGGTCCCCCAGTCCGCGCTTCGCCCAGAGGGGTCCAGGCAGCGGCCTGGGCACACAGGGCCCGCGCAGCTGCGTCGCGTTGCGCAGCAGCCCCACCCCATCCACCTGCTCGCTCCCCCCACCGCACCCCAACACCTGCCAGGCGCCCAGGCTAGCCGGCGCCACATCCGGCGGCCCCTAGCTCCTCAAGGCCGGCCAGGGCGCATTGGTGCAGGTCGCTGGGGTGCGGACGCTGCCGCCCCCCAGGCCCTCTCCAGCGCCTCCCTCGCAGCCCCGCCAGGCCCCCGGCCCCCGCGAGGGCCGCGCCGCAGCCTCCCCGCGCCCGCGGCCGAGACCAACCTGTAACCGCGGCGCGCGCGGCGCTCATGATGCCCGCGGGCTGCGGCGGCGGCGGGCGGGGTCGGGCCCCGCACCTACGGCGGCTCCGTCAGCGCTCGGCCAAACGGGGCCGCGGCTCCGCGCGCGCCGCGCCCCGCACCCGGGCGGCCGCTGGGCAGGCGCTCAGGCGGGAGCGGGCGGGGGATGCGTGGGGCCGTAGGGAGCGTTAGGGGGTCGGGACCTCCAGTGTGGGCTTGGGGGTTGACTTTGCGGCCAGGGCTGCGAGGATGCCCGGGCCGGAAGGGAGGAGGCTGCGCTGCGCGGGGGGCGCGCGGGGATCGGGGCTTGCGGGTTCCTGCTGGCCGCCCCCACCCGCAGCCGGCCTCCCCGTGACAGCTGCGCGCTCATCCGCGGGCTCCCTTGGGGTCCCTCTGCTCACCCGGGAGCCCCGCACACACGAGGGACGCGCAGGCCACCCCAGGCAGGCCAGCGGTCCCCGAGCGCGCGCGCTGAGTCCTGCCACACGGTGTCTGAGGATGCGGGCTGGGTCTGCCCTCGGGGATGGCGAGGTTCATTACTGAAAGCGACCCTCACACCTGTCGTAGTCTTTTGGATATGATGACGTTCCCCCTTTAAAATCTGTGGTCAGGCACGGGAGACGGAAGGTCTCAAATCCGTACCCCAGTGGGCTGTTTGTAGTGCTGGATGGATGGCTGCATCTGAGGCCCCCTAGGGTCTCAGGGTAGCGGCTTTAGGGGCATCATGGATCTTAAGCGCAGGCCCAGGGCACATCCTCCCACTCACTCCACTCTCTGAGAGGTTTACTTAGGTGTTGGCACATTGCCATATAATCAGATAGAGCAATCACCATGGAACGCCTGGCCAGCGATTTCCACAGCAGGCACACAGGCCCGCCAGGGAGAGAGAAAACAGAGCTGGGGTTTCTTTATAGAATTAAACAAAGAACAACTGTCGTCACAAAATGTAATGTCCCCAGGGAAGAAGGTCAAATTATAGACACCTACATTTTTAAAGGGTATTTTCTGGTTGTATTCAATTAAGTTACCACCCTGAAAAACCTACTCACAACCCATTAAATTCCATAATCTATATTGTTGTTGTTGTTGTTGTTGTTGTTGTTAGGTGCCGTCGAGTAGGTATCCGACTCATAGCGACCCTCATAGGGTTTTCAATGGCTGACTGTTTCTTATTTAATGGGGATTTAAAAACTGGTATTTCATAATATACAGAACCATATAGGATCCCCCAAATTTATGAAGACTTCAGAAAGATAACTACATAAAGAACTCTATTTAATATTATTTTATCTTATTTTATTCTATTATTTTGTTTTTGCAGGGTTAGGGTTGGAATCCAGGACCTCTTGCATACTAAGCAAGTGCTCTACCAGTGAGTCATATCCCCACCCCCTGAAAAGCAATATTTTAAGCAAATGTGAAATCATTGTCCATAACAAAATTAAGGGATGTCCACAATGGTAAATCTATAGCTAATTTGTTTAGAAAAACTTACTGATTTACTTCATCATTTTATGTCTCAACTCTCAACTGTTTGACCTAAATATTGGTTTATTTCAGTTTTTGTGCCAAAAGAGAGAGCTGGTATATCATTCTTTGGAATTCCAGTTGGAACTGTCAGTTAGAAAATGGTATTCATGAAATATTTAAACACCAAGATTTGTACAGGTGTTTTTGAATGATGTGATGAAGGTAGTGATTTTCACTGGTCACAGCATGACTCTTTATCAAACAGGCCTTCCAGACCCTTTTCTTCCAGTAGTCGAACGACCTCTTTTTAAATTTCTATGACTTGTGCTTTGGAGCCAAGCAATCCCATATAGGATGGAGACATCAATGGAGAATCCATGGCTTCCAAGAATGTGTGAAAAAGGTCAATACAACCATCCTGGGATAGCTAGGAATTCACTGTATATGGAAGTAGATTGTTGTTGTCGCTGTTAGGTGCCGTCGAGTTGAGTCTGACTCATAGCGACCCTATGTACAGCAGATCGAAACACTTGCCGATTCTGTGCCAGGCAAAAGATCTTATTTATGTTTAAGCCCATTGTTGCAGACACTGTTGCCTTTTGAGTGCCTTCCAGCTTGGGGGCCTCATTTTCTGGCACTATATCTGACAGTGTCTCTTTGCTATCCATAGGGTTTTCAATGGCTAGTTGTTTCGGGAGTGGTTCACCAGGTCCTACTCCCTAGTCTGTCTTAGTCTGGAAGCTCAGCTAAAAACCTGTCCACCATGGGTACCCTTGCTCATGTCCGAAGTTACAGTGGCAGAGCTCTCAGCCTCATCGCAACACGCAAGCCCTCACAGTGCGGCAAACTGACAGACGTGTGGGGGCTCTGATGGAATGGAAGTAGATATTCATTCCAAAAGGAAGATACTTACATTCAAAATACCACGTAACCCCTCTTACCTGCTCGGTGTTGTTAGGTGCTGTCAAGTTGCGTCCGACTCATAGCGACCATCATAGGGCTTTCAATGGCTGACTATTTCGGGATTGCCTCGGGAGTGGATTGCCAGGTCCTTCTCCCATACAGGTAGAAAATGGACAAATATCTTTTCCAGAATTGCTACTCTAGGAGATCAACATAATTAACAAGTGTGTTTTGTCTGCCTTGCAATATGTTTTTGATAAATGAAGATCAATTACCAACATTTGAATACTATGAGTTTATTATGAAAAGCCAGAAGATCTGGCCAGGCCAGGTCTGTAATTCCACATTTAAGGGAGCAGCTGGAGACATCTTGTGCCCTCCTTAGATAAGCATTTATTTTCCACTTGTCCCCGGCCTGCTTCGGCACCTGCCCCTGGAAGGTGTTAGAGTGAGTGAAATACAAGATTAAATCGATATTAAACAACAGCATGAGCCTGGAGAGGCAGCACTGCCAGAGAGAAAACAGCCAACGTAAGGAATCATGCAGTAAAAGGGAGAAGCCAGGCTAATGCACAATCAAGGGAGCAACGTATGGCTTAGAGGAAGTTGTGTTCATAGTTCAACAAGTGCTTTCGAATGGAAGTACCTATGCTATGCAAGAGAGTAAGAATTTGATAAAAAAAAAAAAAGATATTTGCATCTCCCTAACTCATCTGTTCTTATTTCAACCAGAGTGCTCCTTGAAAGCAAGAATGGCCAGACTGAGTCTTACCTATTTTGGACATGTAGTCAGGAGAGATCAATGTCTGGAGAAAGACATCACGTTTGGGAGAGTGGCAG
Organism: Pedetes capensis; assembly: GCA_007922755.1. Classification (NCBI taxonomy): domain Eukaryota; kingdom Metazoa; phylum Chordata; class Mammalia; order Rodentia; family Pedetidae; genus Pedetes; species Pedetes capensis. The sequence goes on along the minus strand of VMDO01029568.1, from coordinate 13,844 downwards.
GTCAATGAAAAAAAGGAAAACACTCCACCAGACAGATTGACACAGTGTCTGCAACAATGGGCTTAAACATAAATAAGATTGTGTGCCTGGCACAGAGTCAGGAAGTATTTTGATTTGCTGTACATAGGGTAACTATGAGTTGGACTCCACTTGAGAGCACCTAACAACAACAACAACTCATCCGTTCTTATTTATTTCCACCCATAATTAGTATCTTCTTTGATACCGTAGTAAATTACCCACTAATCAATAGCTATGATAAAATCAAATCCATAGAGGATGCCACGTGCACTATAGAAATACAGGTACCACGTTCTACTGGAGGAGACTTCTTCTGGGCTAGGATTCCCTTAGGTTGGACTTGTAGGTTCATTATGCGTAGATAACTACCCAAAGCTCTCTGATTTTTTGAGGCTCTTGTTGAGATTGATTTAAATCAGTACATGCTGGTTCCTGTTATGTGATTTCAAGTCTCGCTTGCCACCAAATATTGATGCTATTCATTTTCTATTAGAGACACTTTGGCAAAGAAAATAAAGGTAAGGAAATGTGGGGCGTGCGCCTCCCGGTCCAGCCTGGAGGTTCGGACGGGTTGCGCCACCACGCACACAGATACTAAACGCAATTCACTAGGGACCCTCAGGTGAGGGGCACAGACTCCTGCTGCCCTTGGGACACCGCAGGAGATGGAAGAAAGGAAAAGCCTCGGGCCCTTTTGCCTTCCAGGGGCAAACACCCGTGTTGGTGGTCTCGGTGGTCATGAGGAGACAGTTCTTGCTTCATGGGTGATCAGTAGGAGAACGAGTTCTTTCCTTGTTGATGGTCGAGGCAGGAGGGTGTTCTTTCCTCACCGAAGGTCCGGGTGAGGGAGTGAGAAAGCTGTTTCCTCATTGGCGGTCTGGGCGAGAACCGGGTCTTTCCTTGTTGATGGTCGAAGATCCGGGCCAAAAGAGGAAAGGTCTTGCTTAGCTGGTGGTCCAGGCAAAAAAGGGGTCTTTCCTTGCCTATGGTCCAGGCGAGAGAAAAAGGTTGAGGTGCCACAGTGCCGCTCCTTATATAGCTTGTCCACGGAATGACCTGAGCCAATCAGCTTTGAGTCCAATTGTCCAATCAGGTTCCAGGGATTTGTGAAGGGTTTTGTACAAACATCCAACCAGGTTACCTTCATTTTCCCTAGATTTAGCCGTTTTTCCCATTTTGGGGTTTTTGCCAATTTCCTCCCAATTTCTCCCTGCAATTTCCTAAGTTTCTCTACTGATAAGATTCACCTCGGGCATCTTAAACATTTCCATGAAGATTCTGATTAAGGCCCTTTGGAATGGGGTGGCAATAATGGAGACTCTCTCCGAAGAAACATGGATCCTCTGGGTACCTGTGGTGCAGGTGTACGCACCGGTTCAGGGCATTCCTCCTAACAGGCACCGGTGGGCTCACCCATGCCCTACCTTCTCTTGGAAGTCGCATGCACCCCATCATCACATGGATGCAAGATCAGTTTTGGAGTCCCTGAAGATCCTGCCTTACATTGCAGCTGTGTTATCTGAAGCACTAAAAATGTGTGAGTGCAACCAGGTGGTAAAAGACCATCTGCTGCATCTGAGCTGAGGTCTTCTCAAGCTTGTCACATGGCTATTTAATGTTTCAGGTAGTACCTACCTGCACTCTCATCGGCCTCCCTAGGAGACAGGCTTAGAATACCCTTCAACAGAAATAAAAGAAGGAAGGGTAAATCTGTGGAAAGACGGTGCTAAACCTCAAGGGGGCAGAGGTATTGGCTCTTAAGCTGGGCAGAAATACACTGAGCAAGGAATTGCAATGGGTCTCTCTACAGAAATATCAACTGCCCCATCTATGGGAGAGATGACAGTGCACACTGGTCTTGGAGAATCACATGGTATAGAAGTAAGCATCATCCACACTGGGCACAATTTTAGGTTAACTGAAAGAATTTCCTTCCTCACTATTTCATTCCACTTTAGGATTATATTTTCAGAGGAAACTAGGTTTTTGAAGAAGGAAAAGGAAGGCTGTGCGATCAGGAATAAGCAGTAATACCAATTAAACTCTCATGCAGGGAGCAGAACAGAAGCCTCGTTGTGCTGAGCAGACGCAGAGGTAATCGCCTGAGGAGCTGGGGGAGTCTAAAAACAAAGGTCATGTTTCAAGCGAATCACTCACTAATAAAATGATGCATGTTTTGACTACTTAACAGAAGCTGCTACCAAATGGGAACAAATATTTCAGCCCTAAAAACGATCTTAAATATTTCATTTATTGTAGAAAATGTCGAAGTGTATGGTAACTAGGTGCTCAGACCCTTCTGGACAGATGGGATTAGTCACTCTGTAGGGCAAGCCGCCCAGAGGTTCTGGCTGAAGGGGAAAGGGATCTAGAGTGGGAAACAGTGAAGAATGACCATTGCTTACTGAGTTGCGGCTGGCCAGAGCAGGAGAAGCCATTATTCATCTTATCGATTTTCATTTTATACATTGCTCATAGACTGGGCCCAATAATATCCCGGATAAACAGTGCCTGCATGTGACAAACTCCACGTGAGAAGCAAACAGATCTGAGCAGCCCTAGAAGCAGTGTTCCATGCTGTCAAACCTACACCCTGATCCTCCTGAACAGGCTGTTGCCCCTGTAACCCAGCTGCTGTTGGGATTCAGGACTATCTCATTCTTTGGCTGGAAGACGCCATCCCAACCCCACCTCCAGGGTAGGCTAAAGCCAATGACAAATAGACAAGGTTGTGCCAAAATCGAGTCCTCTCACCTCCAGGTAGACCAGCTCTGGGGTATAATTCCTCTCCAGAGCTCTCTGAAGTTTGGGTTAGAGCTCAACTCCACCTTCACATAGATTTGAAAGGACTGTGCACCAATCATTGCTTACATTGTTCCAGGGATTGGAATAATGTCCCATGCGTCTCAATTACATTGTTCCGTATGTGTAAGCTAGGTCAGTATTATAGTCATGCAGTTCAATATTGTGTGTCTTTACTCAGTTTTTCTTTGCCTCATTCATCAGTTTCGGAAAAAGTTGTATTAAGGCTGCCCATTACGATGGAGGGTTTGTTTATTTTTATGTACGTCTGTATATATGCATTTATGTGTTTATTCCTGTCAGTGTTGTTTTATGTGATCCGAGGTTATGTGGCAAAGTGCATACAAATTTAAAATTGCTCTATTTCCCCCAAGGAAATAAAGCTTTTGTCTTTCTGAAGTGACTTTATATCTCCCAATGTGCTTTGCTTTAAACTGGTATTAATGTAACTACACCAGCTATCCTCTGGACCACTTTTCATCCTTTTAAGTTTTTACTTTCTATTTTTGGACTTACTTTCTATTACTTAAGCTTCAGGCTTTTATTAATTTATCTTAACTTCAGTCTTTCTAAACCTCGAGTTCTATATTCTTCTACTTGTCCTTGCTTGTATTTTTAGTATTTCGACAATTTATATTTCTGCCCAGATTTCCATTAGTGAAAATCTGCTGTGACAAATGGTTTGATTTTGTTTGTTTGTTGCTTGGTCGACAAGGCCACTAATCACTAATTCTTTATAGACAGTTCTGCCCTGACAAACTAAATTCTAGTCTGGCTTTGCATTTATGTTGTCTCAGCACATTATATAAAATTTCACTATCTTTTGAACATGTTTGCTTTTAAGAAGTCAGTACTCAGTGCCGGGTGTGGTGGCACATGCCTGTAATCCCAGCAGCTCAGGAGGCCGAGGCAGGAGGCTCGCAAGTTCGAGACCAGAGGTAGTCTGCGTAACTGGGGGGACCCTGTCTCAAAAAGTGAAAAAATGGGCTGAGGGTGCAGCTCAGTGGTCCAGCACTTGCAAAGCATGCAAGCGTGAGGCCCTGGATTCAATCCCCAGTACTGAAAAAAAAAAAAAAGTCAGTACTCAATCTACCTCTTTTTCTATTGATGTTAACCTACCTTTTTTCTGACTGTTTTGATCTTTTTGTGTTTTTGCTTGCATTTGGTTTTCTGAAGTCTCTCTGTGGCGAGTAGTATATTTTGAATTTGAAATGTTCCCCAAAGGCTTGTGGGTGATAGGCTTAGTTGCCAGCTGATGGGGTTTTATGGCAGTGATTGGATCATGAGGTCTCTGGCTTCATCAGTGGATTAATCCATTGATAGATTCATAAATTGGCATTATTGGGAGAGGGTGGAGACTTATGAGATGGGATCTAGTCAGAGGAGGTAGGTTATTAAAGGTGTGCCTTTGAAGGACATAGCTTGTCCCTGGTGTCTCCTCTCTCTCTGTCTCTCTACCTCTATCTCTGTCTCTGTCTCTCTCTATGTCTTTCTCTTTCTCTCTCTCTCTCTCACACTTTCCCTCTCACACACACTTTCCCTCTCATTCTTCCTCTGCTTCCTGCCTCCGTATGGTGAGCAGCCTTTTCTACCACAAGCCCCTCCTACCATGATGGAGCAAGCTGACCATAGGCTGAAGCCTCTGAACCTGTGAGGCGGAATAGATCCTTCCTCCTTTTGAATTGTTTCTCTCAGATATTTGTCATAGTGACAAAAACATGACTAACCCAGGGAGTTTATACGTGCATGTGCTTTTACTTATCCCACTTGAGATTTATCATCAACTTTTAGAATTCATGGGTTGGTATTAATTTAGCCTCTTGTTCTTCCTGCCCTCCTTCTGAGGCACCAATGTAATCATGTATCAGACCTTGTCCTTCATCATTCATGTCTCTGAGTCTATATTTTGTACGTTATCTTTTTGTCAAGCACCTAAAGACATTGTCTGTAGTACAAATCTGACCAAAGTTCATGGTTAGTAACTTTTGATATCACTTACAGGAAGGCATTTTTGTCTAAAAGTCTGTGCCAGTGCTCGCTCAGAGATGTCAGTTCTCAGGGACAGTGTTATCCGCATGCTTAGCTTCCAGACAGATTTCCTTAAGGTTCTCTGAAGCCCCACAATTGTGGAGTCTGACCAAAGGGCCTAGACTGGCCCCTCTTCCTCTTCTCCCACTCTGTAAAACCAGTTTCGTGTGAATGTGGTAGAGATGGCTTCAATATCTGCCTATATTTCTGAGTTCTTTTTTGTTACCTACATTTGGCCTGATGATTAATCACATTTTGTCAGCTTTTTGATGCTTTTAGGAAGAATTTTTTTTTTTCAGGACTGAGGGTTGAACCCAGGACCTCACACTTGCCAACTTTGCAAGTGCTGGACCACTGAGCTGCACCCTCAGCCCATTTTTTTACTTTTTGAGACAGGGTCTCGCTAAATTATCCAGACTGCCTCTGGTCTTGAACTTGCGATCCTCCTGCCTCCACCTCCCGAGCTGCTGGGATTATAGGCGTGCACCACTGTGCCCAGCTAGGAAGAAGTTTTTAAAAAATTAATATTTAATCTAGTTTTTTTTCTTTTCTTTTTTTCCTTTTTGGGTGTGTGTGTGTGGGGGGGGGGTTGAACCCAGGGCCTCGTGCTTGCATGCTTTGCAAGTGCTGGACCACTGAGCTGCACCCCCAGCCCATTTTTTCACTTTCTGAGACAGGGTCTCACTAAGTTATGCAGACTGCCTCTAGTCTCGAACTTGCCATCTTTCCGCCTCCACCTCCCAAGCTGCTGGGATCACCACACCCAGCTCTTTAGTCTAGTTTTTATATGCATAGAATGAGAGGCTATAGTTGACAATAACCAATTTTACATTTTATGAATAACTAAAACAATCTCTAAGCACAAAGTAATCATTTGTTGTTGTTGTTGGGTGCCGTCAAGTCAGTATCCGACTCATAGTGACCCTTTGTACAACAGGGGAAACACTATTATCAGTGCTTCTCTGCTGTGCATAGGGTTTTCAATGGCAGATTGATTTTTGGGAGGGGGTTGCCAGGTCCTTCTCCCAAACCTACAGCTTCTGGTGTTCCCAGGTGGTCTCCCATCCAGGCACCAACCAGGCCTGACCCTGCTAATCATAAGGAGAGTGTAATGTTAATTAGCCTGGTTGAATCAATGTAATAAGGTACTGATGCATATAAATGTTGAAATATGCCATACCTATAAATATGTACACCTACAGCCATAGCCCTGTGGCATCCGATCCCGTCAGATCTCGGAAGCTAAGCAGGGTCGGGCCTGGTTAGTACCTGGATGGGAGACCACCTGGGAACACCAGGAGCTGTAGGCTTGGGAGAAGGACCTGGCAACCCCCTCCCAAAAATCAATCTGCCATTGAAAACCCTATGCACAGCAGAGAAGCACTGACAATAATGTTTCCCCTGTTGTACAGAGGGTCGCTATGAGTCGGATACCAACTCGACGGCACCTAACAACAACAACAATAAATATGTACGGGCTGGGATTTAGGTCAGTTGGTAGAGTGCTGTACTGCAGTCTCTGAGGTCCCAAGTTCAACTCCCAGCACCGCAAAAATGGGAGAAGGACCTGGCAATCTACTCCCAAGGCAATCCCGAAACAGCCATTGAAAACCCTATGAGGGTCGCTATGAGTCGGATACCGACTCAACGGCACCTAACAACAACAACATAAATATGTACAATTATCATGTGTTCATCGAAAGCTTGTTTTGTTATAAAAAAGCTTAAGGAGAAAAAAAGCAGATCAACTGTTTTCCAGAAACAGTGGCAAATGGACACATCTTTGAATCCTCTGCAAGGTACTTGAACAGATGTTTCTAAAGTGCCGAGCTGATTTCTCCCCTCTAACCTATATGTGCCTGGAATATCTCTACCATCCTGTTCAAAATATGCTTACACCTTGAGAATTCATTCCACGTTAGTGACAAAACATATATTTAAAAGCAAAATGTGTAACTCATACAACACAAATAAAACCAAGGTGTTTTTGTAGCTCAGTGATTTTGAGGTGGTAGAAAACTTTTATTAATATAAGTACTTAAGGTTTTCAGAAAGAAAAGAATGAGAAATAGTATTTCCTGGTCAATTGTGTCATGACCTGGTCTGTTTTTATTTATTCTCCTGGTAATAAAGCACTATTTGGTCCATGCATCCTTGGCAACACATTTAGCTTTGCTAAGCACAGGAAATGATGCATATATGACTGATTGATTTTCAAAAAATCTTTAATTTTATGTTAAATTATGGCCTCCAAAAAAAGCACAAATAGACAGTAAGAACAAACAAGTAGATAAAAAAAGAGTTTTATTTACAATTAGCAGCTACTTTACACCTGAATCAAAACATAATACATCTTTTGCTTCAAGGTAAAATCTTCCAATTAGATGATTGTTGTTGTTGTTAGTGCTATTCAGTGGGATCCAACTCATAGCGACCCAAGGTACAGCAGAACAAAACACTCCCTGACTCTGTGCCATGCCCGGCACTTTTATCAGTACCTCTCTGCTGTTCATAGGGTTTTTCAATGGCAGGTTGCTTGGGGAGTGGATTGCCAAGTCCTTTTCCCTAGCCTGCAGCACCTGGTATTCCCAGTCTGTCTCCCATCCAAGGACCAACCAGGCTGACCCTACTTAGCTTCCGAGATCAGGCAGGCTCAGATGCCAGGGCTCTATGGCTGCAGTGGAATTAGATGATTAAGCATAATTATCAGGTAGGGTGATGTACTTAGAAGTCATATGAAACAAAGTGTACACATTCAGGGAAAACAAGTCAGTTTAGAAACATTATTGTTGTTGTTAGGTGCCATCAAGTTGCTACCCAACTCATAGAGACCCTCATAGGGTTTTCAATGGCTGACTGTTTCGGGATTGCCTAGGGAAGTGGATTGCCAGGCCCTTCTTCCATTTTTGCGGTGCTGGGAATTGAACTCTGGACCTCAGAGACTGCGGCGCAATGCTCTACCAACTGAGCTAAATCGCAGCCCTTAGAAACATTAGAAAACATTTAAAAAACGCGTCATTTCTTCTGTAGCACTTCCCAACTTCCCCATGTTGTTGTTGTTAGGTGCCGTGGAGTCAGTGTCGTACTCAGAGCCACCCTATGGACAACAGGCGAAACACCAAACACTGTTGTCATCCTTCTTTGCTATTCATAGAGTTTTCAATGGCTGGTTGTTTTTTGGAAGTGGGTTACCAGGTTCTTCTCCCAAGACTACAGCACCTGGTGTTCCCAGGCGGTCTCCCATCCAAGTACTAACCAGGCCTGACCCTGCTTAGCTTCCGAGATCTGACAGGATCAGACACCACAGGGCTACAGCTGAAGGCCACTTCCCCATAGTTTACCTTAAAAATTGCTACTCGTGATCATCAAGGAAGCTGAAATCTTGACAACCGGACTCTGCTCTTGACTCTGCTAACTCACGGGAATGTATTCATAGGATACTCAGAAGAGTGCTTCCTGGGAAACTGAGAAAGTGTTATTGCCTCTGCACAGTTGTCTCCTAATGAAGAGGTCACCTTCGGAGTAAAAGCCTTGACTCCCAGTTTTCTATCATTTACAGTCAAGGGTTGGTCAAAACATTGGTTGCATTTCACTGTGATGTGCCAGTGAGGCACTTGCACTAGGACCAGGCTTTCACATGCCTGACCCTCCGGTTGTTGTTGTTAGGTGTCGTCGAGTCGGTATCCGACTCATAGTGACCCTACATATAACAGGTGAAACAGTATTGTTACTGCTTCTCTGCTATTCATAGGGTTTTCAATGGCAGATTGTTTTTTGGGGGTGGGTTGCCAGGCCCTGCTCCCAAGACCCTCCAGTTACTCATACCTTATTCAGGTGGGCGCTCTGAACAAGGCAATCTCATCCTTGCCACCAAGGCTCTTCTGAACCCGTCCCTAGTACTTTTAAGATGTTAGTCGTTGAAATCACCCCTCCTACGCATCTTCCTGCTTCTTCTTTTGTAAAGATTGTACCCCTTCCAGAACATTGGAAAGAAAACAGAAATAATGAAAATAATAATTACAAAGGTTACAACATGGAGAACACATAGGCCCAGCCTTAATAAACTTTGGTACACAAGAGACCGTTGCACAAGAGACTGTAAAGATATGAGTTAATAATGCTGTAAACCCTGGGCTACTTATTTCATAAATGAAAACTGATCCAGGATTCACTTGCATTAGTTTAAATGTAATTTTAGACCTGATAACTTAGTTGTATATGTTAGCTTGAGTAACCAAATCTGTTTGGGAAAATGTATTAGATTTCTCGGTGATTATTGACTTGGGCTACTCCAATGAATTGGAAAAGCACTAAAATGATTGAGCTACTGGTACACGCAATGTAAATGAATCTTCCCAAAATGTTGAGAAACTTCATACAAAAACATTAACCCGCAGGGTGCGGTGGCGCACACCTGTAATGCCAGTGGCTCAGGAGCCAGAGGCAGGAGGATTGCAAGTTCGAGACCCAGAGGCAGTCTATGTAACTTAGTGAGACCCTATCTCAAAAAGTAAAAAAAAAAAAAAAAAAAAAGGGCTGAGGGTGCAACTCAGTGGTCCAATACTTGCAGAGCATGCAAGCACGAGGCCCTGGGTTCAACCCCCAGTACCGCAAAACTAAACAAAACAAAACAAAAAGGCATTAGTCCTATGTGAAGAGGATTGACTCTAGGGTACAGAACAATGGACTAGGAAGGAACATGAGAAAAGTTTTGGGGGAATGATGGTAGTATTCTGTATGTTTAAATGGTTTCTTTATTTTACACACATTTTACATAAAAGATCATAAAATGTATCGAGCTAGAATCAATATGCACGCTGAATTATTTAGGCAGAAACGTACATATGTCTGCCATTTACTTTGAAGTGAAGTTACACTTAGGATGGATTGATGGCTGGCTAGAGGGAAGTTTAGGTGGGTAGGTATGTGTAAAACAAAAACAATAAACAGTAAACAGCAGCATCAAGGTGGTGGTTGTTTGTGAATACATCGTACAATTCCTGCAACTTTTCTTCATTTGAAATTTTTCATAATAAACATTTGGGGAAAATATGGCCAGAATTCCACCACTCCTTATTCTCACACCTCTTTCAGCTCTGCCCATGATTTCTTCTACATCCTCCTGACTCGCCTCTCAGCTTCTGCTTCCCCTCCCGAGTCCCGGCAATCTAATCCCACGATAGTCAACTGTGACAAGTATAACCAACAGATGTAATCACGTGCTTCTCTTCTCAAGACATGGCAAAAGTGTCCCTTCATGCTCAGACTCCTTAGTCTGATTTCCTGTGTCTAATATCATGGGCCCCTACTACCTCTCTGACATCACCTCCCCTCTCCTTGCCTCCTTCAAGATTTCCACTCCATCCCCATTCTCTCCTGGCTGTCCCTTGAACTATGAATAATGCTTCTGCCCCAGGGCCTTTACACTTACTTTTTGCTTTGGTGTACTCTTTCCTCAGAAATATTTTGGGATCACTCACTCCTTCAGCTCTTGTGTAATGTCTTCTCAGCGAAAGCCTCTCGGTCTACCCTAGCTAAACTGTCATTGCCCCAAAGCAGTATTTCTTATTTGCATTCTTGCTATTTTTAAACCTTTACTCCTTAGCTTTTTTAGATATATATTTATTTATCTTGCTTACCATCGACATCTCTGGAATCGAAGGCCCATCAGAACAGAGCAGGGCAGAGCTTTTGTCTGCATTTACCCATTGCTCTATCTTCATCACCTAGAACAGTGCTTAGCACATAGTAGGCATTCAATAAATATTTTCTGAATGAATATAGGATTGCCTGTAGTGTTAGATTTGCCTATTATAGAAATTGTTGTTGTTGTTGTTAGGTGCCGTCCAGTTGAGTCCCAGTCACAGCAAACTTCATAGGGTTTCCAATGGCTGATTTCATACCTATTCATTTCATACCCTGTTTCAGGGTTAGAAATAGACTATTCTAATTGATCATAGGGGCTGGGATTTAGCTCAGTTGGTAAAGCACCACTCTGCAGTCTCCGAGGTCCCGAGTTTGATTCCCAGCACTGAAAAAAATGGGAGAAGGACGTGGCAACCCACTCCCAACGCAATCCCGAAACAATCTACCATTGAAAACCCTATGAGGGTCGCTATGAGTCAGACACAACTCTACAGCACCTAACAGCAACAACAACAACAACAATTGATCATAGAAATATATGTACCTGCTTTAGTAAAATTGAACCATTATAGAAATTTTAATAGTGACAATTAAAAATAGAGTTAAAGGTCAATGCTTTGTGAAACTTTGGGCCTGACACATAGGTGCTTCTCTGAAGAGTTGAAACAGGGTAACAAGCCATCAGCCAAGTCAGCTGTAAGAGAGAGACTGCATCTTACTTTATGAGTCAGCTGTCATCACGGTAGTTAAAAAACAAACAAGCAGCCAAACAATAAACAATCCAAAGGATGAGGGGAAAATGTTTATCGGAAGCTCAGGGTTAGCGAATCAGTCCATAATGGCAGCAGGGCAGGCATGGCAGCGGTGGCAGTGGCAGGGCCTGTTGGAGACGACCTCAGAGAATGATGGACCAGGAAGAAAGACAAACCAGGAGAGTGGGTCTAGGGTAAAAAGCTCCGAAGACCCACCTTGGGTGACATCATTTCTGCAAAGCTAAGACCCGCCTCCCAAAGTTTGCATACCCTCCCAGGACAGCGCCACCTGCTGGGCAACGAACATTAAAGCATATGACTTGTGGGGGACACTTTATATTCAAATCATAACACTTGTTCTGGAAAAAGAAAACATAAACAGCATAAAATGTGTTATTTCAGAGCACTTACCCCCTACTTGGCCTGCAGCCCTAGCCCTGTGGCATCCGATCCTTACAGATCTCAGAAGCTAAGCAGGGTCAGGCCTGGTTAGTACTTGGATGGGAGACCGCCTGGGTGCTGCAGGCTTGGGAGATGGACCCGGAAACCCACTCCCAAAAATCAACCCGCCATTGAAAACCCTAAGAACAGCAGAGAAGCACTGACAATCGTGTTTTTGCCTGTTGTACGCAGGGTCGCTATGAGTTGGATACTGACTCCACAGCACCTAACAGCGACAACCCCCTACTTGCATGGTCTCTTTGAGAATAAGGATTTCTGTCAGCCTAGTTCACTGTTATATCTCCTGCCCCTCAAAGACAGCCTATACATCCTGTGTTCAATATTTGTTTGTTGAGTACATAATATCATAAATATGAAGGTTGCCATTATTGTTGAATAAATTAAATGCTGGATGAGATTATGACATTAATATACCCATGGCTCCCTCAACAAGATCTCTTGTGAGCTGTTCAGCAGAAATCCATGGCCTGCCCCATGGGACACCGGGAATTAAATTATTGATGAACAATGTGTGTAGAAAATTGGATTTGGGTGTCAATGCAAAACCTGCTGCTGAAATAAGTACCCTTGAGTATATATGTCTCTAAGGGTGATTTGTTAAAACAAAGCAAAACAAACAAATAAAAAACAAGTCCCTGTGGCTCTCTTATTGTGGCAAAAAGTTACAATCATCAGACAGAGCTACCCATAGTTTAGGATTTGTGTGAAGAAAATAGCACTTGTTTTACACATTGATGACTCGATGCTTATTAGGGATTGTAGTGGGGATAAAGAGGGGGCTGGAGTTCAGCCCAGCTAGGCACCTGCAGAGCACAGGCTCACCTTCAGACATGGCGGTTCTGTGTGTGGGGTGCTTCCCAGAATGTTAGTTTGCAGGTCCACTAGCACTGTACAGGGGAGCCTACCACCTCCATCCTCTCCATCATTATTGTCTACAAAGTTTTCCAAATCAAAGAATGAAAAATCACATCACATAATTCTGTTTATGTGCATTTCTTGATTTACCTATGAGCCATAATGTCTTTACTTTTATTGAGGATAGAATTTTATCACCCATTGTATAAATTGGTAAGATATATGTTGATTTACCACAGATATGATGACATATGTCGTTATTATTTTGCTGAGTTGGCTGTGATGCATGGAGAATAGATACTTTTTCTCTTCAGTGGTTCTAACATTTGTAGATTTTAGTTTAAATTTTTTTTCCAAAATCTTAAATTAGGGTTTAAGTGCATAAATTTTATAAGTATTTCTTCAGTTTCTTATGGGTTTTATTTTTGTTAGTGATGCGTCAAAATTGCAATGAAGTCTGGCATGGTAGCCCATCCCTATAATCTTAGCATTTGGTAGTCTGAGGCAGGAGGATCATGAGTTTGAGGCATATCCTGGGCTACATATCAAGACTCTGTCTCAAAACAGAACAAACAAACAAAAAAGGTGCAATGATTTTCATCAGTCTTTTTGTGTGTGTGTGTGTGTGTTTTCAGTTTTTTTTTTTACTATCTATTTTTATATCAGTATTTATAAATTTAGGTTTCATACATTTATAAATATGTTTCATATATTTTATGAAGAAGTCATCCTTAGGAGTTTTAAATAGTGGATAATAGTGGATAACTATTCTCTATTTGTACCTCTAATTTAGTTATTGCTTTGCATAGGGAAAGTATTGGGTTTTATAATTTATCTTGTTTTTTAGCTACATTTATAAACTTTGCTGAATTCCAGAAATATTTATCTCTTTCTGGTTTCATATACATTGCTGTTATTTTGGCAAGCTTAATGTGCTCCACAGAAGCACAAACATTTCTCTCTCTTGAGTGGTCTTAACATTGGTATACTTCTAGTGAAAGCTATTTCCCAAATCAGACTTTCCCAAAGCTTCCATGTACATGGGGATGTGGAATTATTGTCAGAAAGTATTTTTACCATCCTCTTAGCCATTGTTAATTAGTTCAATTGATGGGCACCAGAGAGGGAAGTAAAATGTTTCCAGAGAAGAAATTTCTGGGAGATTTTGTTGCTGTAATACATAAAGACTATTAGAAGTAAATAGTACTTTGGGCAAAAAAGTTTTCAATGTATTTTATGTGGCTCCCTTAGAGAAGGCATTAAGGTGTATTTTGGTCA
>VMDO01029567.1:0-22478 GCA_007922755.1 Pedetes capensis | reverse complement strand
ACAGAACTTAAATTTCCTTGAATGGAATATACCAATGTCTATGTTAATATCATGTGTACTATAAATGTGTTTACACATTTATATAAGCAAATTCAATGCTTAATTGATATTTATTGAATAATTTGATTTCCAGTGAAAACTACATTTACTAGAGGAGAATATTCCACTTAAAAATTACTTGCAGCAAAAGAAACATTAGAATTACTATGGTTTAAAATTATGCATTCATTTTGTTATACACTACTCATTTTACTTAAACCATTACTACATCAGCAAGACTAAAAGGTAGAACCAGTTGTCCTTCTGCATGTGGTTTCAAGTTTACAAAATATGTTAATTTTTGGAGCTATTAAAGTGTAGAAGTGAACTGTCATATGACACAACTATACCACTCGTGGGAACATACCCAAAGGAAGAAAAGTCATCATGCCACAGGGATGACTTCACTTCCATATTTAATGCAGCACTCTTCACAATCACAAGAGTATGGAATCAACCATGCTGTCCATTAACAAAATAGTGGATTGAAAAATTGTGGTATATATACACAATGGAATATTACTCAGCAATACATAAAAATTAAATTATGTCATTTGCAGCAAAATGGATGGAACATCACTTTAATCAAATTAACCCAGTCTCAAAAAGAGAAATACCATATGTTCTCACCCATATGTCAGAGCTAAATGTAACTTAAAGGAAGAAGTATATATATTCATATTCAGATATATTAAAATGAAAATCAAAGGAGAAAGTACATGCAGATCAGAAAGAAAGGGAAAGAGGATCAATGGATGGGTGTGGCAGGGGCTGGGGAAGGGGGGTGGACAGGATGGGGGAAATAGTGTAGAGGGGTAAAGAGGGAGAGGAGAATCTCAAAATAGAAGATGCAACTATATGAATTCATGGAAAAATAGGGAGAAGAAAAAAATCAGTAAATATATAAACCATGATTGCCTATAATGCTCATTAGATATTAATTAAAATTCCTGCTGTTTTCTTTTCTTCTTTAGTTTATACTGTTCTGTAAAATATGTAAGACGATGAATGTGTAAGCAAAAGTGATTTAATAGTTGTACAATGGATATAGCAAATGACTTATTACTCTGTACCCTACCAGCATCTATAAATAAAGTAAAAATTATAGAAGTGAAATATTATCTATATATCTGTCTATCATCTATGTATCTATCTATTTATTTATTGTTGCTGTACTGGGAGGCTGAACCCAGGGCCTTGCACACACTTTACAAGTACTCTACCACTGAGCCTACACCACTAGTCCCCTTTTAAAATTTTTTTATCTTGAGCCAAGATCTCACTGAGTTAAGCAGCTTGCTTCTGGCCTTGAGCCTATAATCCTCCTGCCTCCACATCTCAAGCCATTTACAGGCATGTGCTACAGCACTTGGTAAAATGTTGTTATTTTAATATCATTAAGGCTTTTGATATAAGCCAATATTTCTTACTTTGGCTTGTAGAACTCTATTAAGATAGTTTTTAGGACACCTAGATGTATGAATTCCGTCAGAATCCCATCTTCAAGAACACAGGTGTTATTTCATATAAAGAACATCTGCTGAACCAGCTGTTGTCACCATTTAAGTTCAAGCTGTTGCCAAGAAGCATTTCCCCCCATTGTTTTATTTTTCCATTTGGGGAGAATGATCTGGGACTCAGTGCCAATGCTAGATGTGATTATTACAGTAGAGAGTGATTTGGTGGGCCTCGAGTGGGCCGTCTTGTCTTTGCAAATCGAATGCTCTGAGTTGCTGCCAAGACATATTGGAGTGTAGTTGACAGATATACTGAATGGCACTGTTAACAGTGATGGTGAAATATTTTGCTTTAGTGAAGGTGATTGTGAACTCTGCATTGGAACCTGCTATAAGTATAGTCATTTAACCAGAATGAAATGCCTGTTATGCACAGGACTCAGGTAATAGAGCCAAAAGTCTGACCTATGCAGTAAAAATGAAATACAGGATGGGCAAGAGACTTAGCTAATTTTTGTGGTATAAAAGAAATCCATATTTTCTAGGTCAGCTGCCTACATGTGTTTCCTCTGGATGTTGCTAAACTCTACATTTTGTAAACAGAAGAAAAAAATTGAGATATGACAGTAGCTTGACTTGGTTGTAAAGATTAATAGACGTTCAAATATCAATGAGAATTGCCTCCAATTATTCACCGTGAGAATGAGGCCAGAAACATGGAATTATTTCTCTTGTACTTTGTCTCACGAATATAACTTTAATTAGAAGGCAGCAGTGATTTATATGTGTTTCTTGTACACTTGCCCCAGGCTATCACAAACCTCTGAATTGACCTGTCCATCAAGAGAAATTGGAACCGAGACTAGATGTTAAATGCAGTATGTTCAACTTTTTAAACTGTGATATAAACAAGATTCCACCAAGGAGAAGAATAACAAAGAATGTTTTCTACAAATGCTTTTACCTTGTGCCAGGGGGAAAAGAAACCTCAGAATAGAATGACCTGTATGTCAATGATTTTGTAAAAGTATCCATTGAAAAATGTATATTGATGCATTATGGTATTAAATACCTTCCTTTTTAAGACAAAGAAAATACATTTGACACTAATGAGGCTATCTTTCTAAGACATCCCAGGAGTACATGTTTGCTCTTTTCTTTCATTAGGTCAGTTCCTCTGAATAATGTTAGATACTCTGTAACGTTGCTGCGTAGGGTTACTCTGCGATCACAATACGGAAACACAAGTTAGTTCATTGTTCAGGGTTTCAATTGAGCATAGAGTAATTTTGCTTGTTATTAGTCTTGAACTAGTAAAAAATTAGAAGACAATAAAAATATGGATGCAAGCCAAAAAGTTGCAATTGTTTATGCTCAAAGAAAATAATGTCATCAGTGAGGAAGTTCTAATTCCTTGGTATCATTGAGATCAGGTCTTTACTTCTGTCCCTTTACAAAAATTGTCACCTTACTATGCTCTGCTTTTCCTAGACACTGCTGTCAGGCCATATGTCCAACAACAATATCTCCATCCTGCTCCTCTCTTCTCCACACTTAAATCATCTTGTGGCCCTTATTCCCTTCACCACATACAAACTTCATGCCTTCAATTTCCATGATATCGGAATAAGAAAGTTTTTAGATATTACCTGGAAGGATTTGGAATTTACTTTCATGTGAAGGGGACTATGAAAGTTTGTTGTTGTTGTTGTTGTTTGCTTGTTTGTTTTTGAGCAAGGTGTAGGTAAGACCAAGTGAATGAATAACTTGTCCGGATTCATTGATGTCATTAATTAAAAATATAATGCATTCCTATGTAGCAAAATATGCTGCAGAAAATTCAGTATATTTGTCAAGCCAGCTGCTAGAACCTTAGTAAATTATATAAACTCTGGACCATGTGAGGGTGGGAAGACTTCCTAGTAAAAACTAACCATTATGAAGAATGATGGAAGGAGAATAGAAAACAAAGCACTGTAAAGGTGACAAGGAGACAATTAGTAGGACAGGCTTGCTGGAGACGACTTAGATAATGGTCTGGAAACACTCTAAAACATAGAAAAGAGAACAAAAAAATTCCATGCAAAGACATGGAGGAATCCTAAATGTATATTAGTAAGTGAAAGAGGCCAATGTGTGTAATTCCAATCTTATTATATTCTGAAAAAGAAAATAAAAACAGTGGAGACAGTTGACAGATCAGTGGTTGTCAGGGGCTAGAGGGAAAGAAAGAATGAATAGACATAGCACAGAAGATTTTTAGGGAAATGAAAATATTGGACATAGTACTATAATGATGTATACATGTTGTTATACATTTGTCAAAACCTGTCAAATGTACAACACAAGAGTGATAAGGGTTTGTCAATGTAAGTCTAATGTAAGTCTATCACCTGGATTGTAACAAATTCTTGTGTGAGATGTTGATAATAAGAGAGGCATCAGGCACATGGGATCTCTGTACCTTTCACTTGGTTTTTGTATGAACTTAAAACTATTCTTAAAAATAAATTCAAATTAAAAAAAGAGGAGGCAGCCAAGCATTGAGAAACTATGAATTGCTAACAGTTTTTACTCATCAAGAGAGTGCTCTAACCCGGGGGGAGGAAAAAAACACAGGAATTATTATGAGTGGAATGAGGCTGGAGAAGCTTCTGTGAGCTCTTCTACTTTATCTTCCTCTTCTGCCTTGCACAGAGGTTGACTTCTCCAAAGGAAAAGAAGTCATGGGCATTGTAGAAATATTTAGCTTTGCTTTGTGGGCAGCAGGTCTGAGTGCTGCAATGATATTTTAAAGCACCTTGATGCAGTCAAATCTTGTGGCACTTGCCTGCTGCAAGCAAAGGATGAGAATGGGATCAGGGTATGAGGGGAGGTAACTGAGTAGTGACAAATTTGCACTCATGTGAGCAGCCCAGTGCGTGGATGATTTTGAGTGGGGCTAGGCAGTTTTTAGATGACGTCAATTCAGTAGTATGAAAAGTAGATCAACTGTATGTAACCATACCTCAGGGATTTTTCTCTACATTTTAGCACCAAAGAAGAAATCTATGGGAAGACCAAGCACGGAATGCCCTTTTCTATTAATCAACACCTCAAATATTCTACTGTAAACTGATCTAATTATTATATCTGTGTTTGAAGTTCCTTAACTGAAGCTCAAATACACAGTGTAAAGTTCAGGGCATCAGTTATGAAAACGTTCTTTTCATTACGTTAATTTTCATGAGAAATTGGTTGAGTAGACGCTTTTTTAAACCCTGGCATATAAGAGGGGATACTTGAGAGAAAGAGCCAGTGACACAGATAAAAAAGCATTCTCTCCACTCATGGAGTGTGAACTCCATGCTGTGTTTAAAGTTTTTACATAAAGATTTCCAGAACATAATGAGCAAAACCCGGGCATCATTGGACAATTTAAATCAGAGACAAGTTTTTTATTTGTTTAGGAATTTAACATGGTGATAGTTTGGATTTAGAGGTAAATAACTGGTAATTGGCAAGAAGGAAGGACTTCTTAACGGTTTTGCTTGAACAGTATGCTAAAGAGTGCTACTATGCTGTTAGGTACAAGACACAAAAGGATTGCTGTTTTGAGGTGAGGGAGAGAATGAGCTCAGACGTGGACACGTTGAATTTTCATTTTCTTTCAGATTATCCAAGTAAAGATATGAAAATCATTTGAATATGTATGTCTGAAACTGGAAGGAATGTACTGGGATGAGATCTAAACTTGGAATCTTCCAAATTTATAACATGGGAGTTAGTTGAGAAAAGACTGCCGAATAGTAAGACTCAAAGTGTTCTTTCAGTTCTTCTCTGGTGAGAGACAGAGCCATGTGGACTTAGAGGAAAAGTTTGTTGTTGTTGTTGTTAGGTGCTATTGAGTTGGGTCCGACTAATGGTGATCCTATGTACAACAGAACAAAAAACTCCCCAACACTGTACCAAGACTGGCACTATGTCAGTGCTTCTCTGCTATTCATGTTGTTGTTGTTGTTGTTAGGTGCCGTCGAGTCGGTATCCGACTCATAGCAACCCTCTGTACAACAGGGGAAACACTATTGTCAGTGCTTCTCTGCTGTTCATTGGGTTTTCAATGGCAGACTGATCTTTGGGAGGGGTTTGCCAGGTCCTTCTCCCAAGCCTACAGCTTCTGGTGTTCCCAGGCGGTCTCCCACCCAGGTACTAACCAGGCCGGACCCTGCTTAGCTTCCGAGATCTGACAGGATCGGATGCCACAGAGCTACGGCTACAGGCTCTGCTATTCATAGGGCTTTCAATAGCAGATTGTTTGGGGGATTGTATTAGGAGTGGGCTGTCAGGTCTTTCTCCCATTTTTGCTGTGCTGGGGATCAAACTCAGGGCCTCAGAGAACACAGAGCAGCACTCGACCAACTAAGCTAAACCCAAGAAAAGGTGGTCAGACAAATATGACTGTTATAAAAATAGTGTGCCTTCATAGAACACAAGAAGTAAAATTTTCAAGAAGGATGTCATCAGCAGTATAAGAAGCTACTGAGATTTTATAAATAAGATGGATAACTTGGTATTTAACATTGTAGAAGAGATTGGTGATGTAATCAAGATTAGTTGTTGTGGAATAATGGCTGCAGATATCCTGTTAAAGTTGGCTGAGAGTGAACCCAATATGTAGAAATTAATACAATGAAGACAACTATTCTGTATCACATCTATCATCTCAAGGCATGTTTATGATTTAGGAAAGCACTCTATCACTGAGCTACCTTTCCAGTCCCATCTTCTATTTGAAAGGCTGTATTTGTAGTGTGTTAGTACTACTCTGCTCCTCAATATTAGGAAGTGACTTTCTGACTTGGTTGCCTCATTTTTAAAATTAAGGTATTGATGTGATGTCTAAGATTTTTATGTCCTTTGGTCACAGATATTCTATGCTTATATAATTTTATACTACATATCATCTTAATTCTTACAGCAATGTTAAGGATGACTAGTTTGTTTTTCTTGTGTAAATTCCATTTTACAAAAAAAACCACGTATGTTGCAATTTTTTATTCAAATTAAACTAATAAAATTTTTACTACCATGAAAGACACACACAAAGTTTCTTTCTTCCAAGATGTACCTTTCACCAAGATTTTGGTCCAAAAGATTAAATGCTAATTAGGCTTATGGTAGTATCAGAAATAGCACAGCTTTTGTAATGCATATCTAAATTACTAAATCTGGAATGGATTTAGAGCACTTATGTTTCACACTCTGTAGTGGATGTATTATTGTACCTTAATGACCTCCAATTAAAAGGTTTATGTGAACATGAGTAGGAAGTTATAGAAGGAAGAACAATAACTGGCTTGTAGTATTACTAAAAATAATTAACATAATATCTTTCTATCTTAAATTGCATCATTGTAAATGGGAGAATAATCTTTATACTCTCAGTCCAAAAGTGAAGTGGCTGGACAGTTTCTCATCCAAATCAGAAAACTTTTTAAAGTTCAAATGGAATGCTATTAATAATTGTATCTGGTTAACAGGTGTCATTAAGCCTGTCGTGAGAAAAGTAGGATGCATGATCTGACAAGCAGAATCAAATAAAATACAGTAATTTTTGACAAGGGATTGAAAAATTCAGTAGTCTTACAAATTCATGTCGCCGTGAAATATTATAACACAAAGTTTTGGTGAACACATAGGGAAATATTTGGGTTATTTCCAATTTCTAAATGGAGAAACTGGGTTACAACAGAGCTACCAATTACTCTCATTTATTTCATTCTTTAATTAATTAACTAATTAATTAATTTATCTAGTGGTAATTGGGAGTTGAACCCTGGGCCATAGACATATTTGTAAGTGCTTTACCACTGGGCTGCACCCCAAAGCCTATATATATATATATATATATATTTTTTTTTTTTTTTTTGAGATAGGGTCTTTATGCAGGCTGCCTCTGGTCTTTAACTTGTGATCCTCCTGCTTCAGACTCCTGAGTTATTGGGATTATATGTGTGCACCACTGTATCTGGCAGTTACTCAGATTTATATCAGGCAGAGCCTGTGAGACTAGAAAGTTACAGGATTCCCAGTTATTAGATTAAAGCTGAGTGCCTCGGTGACTGGTTAATGACTGGAGATAACTCTTAGTATGGCGATGGGAATACAAATGCCATTCCAAGCTGAAGGGAACCTGCTTTTGGTTTTTACAGCACAGCTGAGAAAACAAATTATATATTCAAGTCTTTTCAAGGTCTTTTTCTAAGATTAAATATATTTTAAAATTTGTGGATAAGAGCTCTTGTCTAGACCATTTAAGTTATTTGTTATTCTATCTTTAGTGTTTTAACAGAAAATCTTGCATCCAATATTAGCTTCTGTTGTACAAGGCGGACATGTCTGCTGTAGAAATATCTGAATACATACATTCAAGAACAATATAGTATTCTCTCTGATTTAAACTGCTTGCAGTCTTTCTTGAATTATATGAGGTGAAAAGGATTCAGTCTGAATCATTATGAAAGATTAACATGTTAGATATTTGGTCTTTCACATTGTATTCCCAGCATCCCAATAGTAAGATATATGAAGTCAACCTTACATACGTATTTAAGAGCTTTTTTGTTTGGTTTGTTTATTCTCAGAGTAAACCTCTTTAAGCTCTTTGAGAGCACTACAATAACATTCCAGACACACACATTGTTTTGGTCCTCATAATCACTGAACTTGTCACTCAAACAGGTACTGTTTATTGCACATGTGTGAGAATAATAGGAGAACAGAGATCAGTGCTGAGATTATGAAATCCATTTCATCATTGTTTACTCTAGCAATCTAACCAAAGTAATTCTTAGACAAATCTTATTAGTGTGAGTGTGAACATCATTCCCTGCAGTAGGTTAGCTATGATTAATTTATGCAGATATTCAGTTCCATTTCCTATTAATAACATGTTTATCATATAACTTTATTCAAGGGCTTAGCATTTTATCTGATTTATAAACACATTTAATATGTTCTGCTGATGCAAGTTTTAATGTGTTTAATAAAATGCTCTATAAACTTTATTATTGATGTATAAATTTCATAGATAACTGAGTAGAGACTACATCTTCTATCTAGGTCATACTCTAAACAATTTATAACAATTTTAATGTGTTATTTAGCTATGTTCAGAATGTGGAATGAAGAGTTTGAAGTGAGCCTGAGGCACCTTAGGTGACATACTTCTGGGGTGGTTTTACAATTCTAATTGAGATTCCACTCACAGAGAACCTCTTTTGAAACCCTATATTTTAAGTAGATCTGGATATATAGTGGGCTGCTTTTTCCTATGAAATAAAAACCATGAAAAGAATAAAATTCATCATTCTTCCTCCACAATACCTAAATTACAATGTGTTTCTACTCCAACATATTGAACTTTGCCTTATTTAATAGCGTATTTACTTTCCTGTCATGTATTCTCCAAGTGAGAAAGACAATTTTAAGCAACAGCAATACAACAGATGACAGTATACCTGTGTGCTGTTTTGAAATCAGTAAAGGTAAATGAGCACAAAGTGATAATAACTGTCCTTTCGAAGGAGGCTTGCTTAACCTGCCTTGATTCTAGAAAAGATCCCAGAAGAACAATCACCTCTATATTTTGATCTTACATTACCCAGGAAAAAGTTATCTTTGTATATGTTATCTTAAGAGACACATGGGCTAATGAAACTATCCAGACTTCTTTTTAATTATGTTTCTCATGTGCATTATCAAATTGGAGTTCTTGTATATAGTTATATAGTATAAGTTCAGGCTTTAACCTCTTTTCCCAGTTAAATACTCCTTGGAAAAGTTTATTTTTGCAGTGCCAGGACAGCTCTGGCAAGTGAACAAACTCCATTTTTATTTATCAAACAAATTAGGATCAGATATGCTTTTATCTATCCATTTTATTTTATGTTATCATTTTTTTCTACAGGCTCACTAAGTATCTTGCTTGCCTTAAGTAAGTAAACCAACACCAAATAAATGATAAGTATTTATATGATTTAATACCTTTGAGACATATTGGCTTCACTCTCTTGTTCCCTCTCTCTCTCTCTGTCTGTCTCATTACCCCTCTCTGTCCACCCCTTCACATGGGTAACACCCTTTGATACACAGCCAATATTCACAGTTCTTCATCCCTTAGAAACATGCATCTGAGGACATTCTAACATGCTTGGTATTATACATTTATATTTGCAGGTGTAAGTGTATGCATTCTTCTAAGGTCTTTTTCCTATTTCTTATTAGAACATAGAGCAATTTGTAATTGTATTTTCTTGAATAGCAAAAGAAAAATAATAAGGAAAAGTATAAAAACCCGATGCTAATCCAAGTGTAGAAGCTAATTTGTATATTAGGTGATTGGATTCCTGAACCTTGCACCCAGAAATGAGGCTAAAATACTAAAGCAAATGCTTGAAGTATCATAGAAAAATATTTTAAAAATAGTTTGACAAAAGTTCTAATAGATAAACAATGTGCCACTGAAAACCTTATAAATAGCAGCGAAGCACTGACAACAGTGCCAGGCATGGCAACGTGTTGGGGAGTGTTTCATTCTGTTTACATAGGGTTGCTGTGAGTCAGACCTGACTGGATAGCACCTAACAAAAATAACAATTCTAAACCCAAGTACGAACTTTATCTTTGGATTGTTGATTTTACTTATAGCTGGTTATACCAAGAGTGAGTATAAAATTTGAACATTAACAAATTCAGAAAGGATTCCTAAATAAATGGAGTTGATATTTGTTTGAGCACCTATAATGTGCCAAGGGGGGCTGGGATTTAGCTCAGTTGGTAGAGCGCTGCGCTGCAGTCTCTGAGGTCCCGAGTTCAATTCCCAGCACTGCAGAAAATGGGAGAAGGGCCTGGCAATCCACTCCCAAGGCAATCCCGAAACTGTCAGCCATTGAAAACTCTATGAGAGTCGCTATGAGTCGGACACCGACTTGACAGCACCTAACAACAGCAACAACAACAACAACAATTTGCCAAGGATTCTGGGTAACAGAATTATGTTCACCCTTTAGAAGGGAAAACCTCCCTAGTTGAAGACATATTAAGTGACAGAGGTGAGACTGATGTGAGCAGATAAGATTTTGACTCCATCATCTTGCAGTGGGGTTTAACTGAGTGAGAAAACCCAGTCCCAACCTTCCTACTTGTTATCTTCCCCTGCACGGGGCAGTAAAGCCACAAAGCATATGGAGAATGAAAATATTTGAAACACGTTTTAATTTGTAAATCCAAACACAGCAAGAGTCAGTCCACTTTGTTTCTGGCTTCATATCATTTTTGTCATGAGCTGCTCTATGTGCTATCAAATAAATAAACATTTCGCACTTAGGGCAGAACTCTGAAGCCAGATTAGACTGGGGCCAAGTGCTACTGAATGATAATTTAAGAGTGAATAAGGCTAGTATAATTTAATTCTTCAATTTGAATAGTTTATGGTATAGTATTCAAATATTTCTGTTAAGACATTAGAAAAATTCTCAGACTTTAGAAAGAATGCATCCAGACAATGAGGAGAAGGCAGTAAGGTTTTATGCATTGGCGCTGATGTTTTTGATTCAATGAAGAGTTTGTATTTATCCAGCTGTTAGAGTTCTCCAATTGTTCTCTAATCTGTTGATTTTAACTATCAGGTTGTTTAAAAAAGGTGGCTAATATTTTCTCACATGACTGTCATGACAAAGCAACAGGATGAAATCAACAACAAAAACTCATTAAGCTGACTAATTACTTTTAAACTAAATTTTCCTTCAAGTCAAAGAAATAGACTTAATTGGGAGCATACATTCTAATTCAGTTGATTAAAGTGTACTTAAAGAGCTGCCCTACCTGGAAGCTACTAATCACATATGACAATTTAAATTTCAATTACTTTAAAAAAATTAAACATTCTGTTCCCCAATCATACAAGCCAGAATTCAATTTAGTAGCCATATGTGACTAGAGGCCACTGTATCTGACAGTGCAGACACAGAACAATTTTATTAAGAAAATTCTATCAGACAGTGTGGCCAAACAGATATTTGAGTGTGTCACCCACTAATTTGTTCTTTGTTTCTTCTCTATCTTGCAGCGCTGTGATTTGCCTGCCAGAGATGATATTGATTCAGGGTGACTGGTCCTATTGTACTTATGCCTGACTGAGCATTTGAAAGCCATGTTCTGGTGCTGCAATTAAATCTATAACTTTTGTAATTTACTCCAAATGACAATTTTTATAACATTGCTAACTAGGAAATTTGTGTGTACTTACATATAGGTAAGATTTTGTTTTATCATTTTATGTATGTGCCTTATTTTGTGTTTTCATGTCTGTAATTAAAGATTTCTCTTTTATGTCTACATCCATTTGAGCTCCAGTGCTTTGGAGAGGTGTGGCTCTGCATAATATGGTCAATTATTGATTTTTTTAAGAAATTATATTAATCTATTATTCTACATTGGATACGAGTCTGTCTGTAAGAGATTATATAAAAATCGATTAATTTGAAGGGTATCATTGCTTGTTATGTGGCTCAGTCCACAATTTTGAATATAGTTTCTTTTTTAAAAAATTATACATAATGCTGAGAATGATTTTTGAAAAATACAAAACCAATACTTTCTTTCACTAGTTGAATAAAAGGGAATAAAATGTTTTAATATATTTCTTTAGTTTACAAATAAACATGTTAGATAGCAAATGTGAATCAAAATAATGCAACAGATATTGGAGTCTTACCTGTACTGTAAAAGGGCAATTTGTATAATTCTTATGATAATTGTATATTTGTATTTAATATTTCACAATATTTATTTTTTTGTTTAATTTTTAGTACTGTAGTGTACATCTTTCCTTTATGTCTAAATTATGTTTTAAACATCCACATAAACATTTAAAAGCTTGATAGGTTAAGTTAAATAAATGTAAGTATTAAGGTAATATTTTATGCATTCAGAATTTGTGTCTCCAAATTTATATCTGTGATAAATCAAAAAATACATTGCAAAAGTTCTTCATGTTCTTTCATAATGCATATACTAAAATACATGAGGAAATTTAGAAATTCCACAAGTGTAAAATAAATAGTCTGTATCATCCTTGTTACTTTTCTGTTATGTGGTTTTGTGGATATCTGTCATATACCTATGCATATGTGTGTAAATATAGGTTTTTGTATGTATTCATGCAAACCCTTTTAAAGTTAAATAAGATCATATGTACACTTTATATTTCATTTTTATTAATTTTATCTACTTGTATTCTCAGGTAACATTTTGTGAAAAGTCTTTGATGCTGCTATATATCTTCTAAATTGGCCAAGGTTTAGCTCAGTTGGTAGAGTCCTGCTCTGCACTCTCTGAGGCCCTGGGATCAGTCCCCACCACCACAAAAATGAGAGAAGCACCTGGAAGCCCACTCTCAAAACAATCAGCCATCCAAAATCCTATGAAGAGCAGAGAAACACTGACATATTTCTAGGCATGGCACAGTGTCAGGGAGCATTTCATTCTGTTGTAGATAGGGTCACTATAAGTTGGACCTGACTTGATGGCACCTAACAGAAATAAGATGATAGCATTTAAAACAGATATATGTTCTTCTATTGTATGATTTGGAAGGAGAAAATCAACCAAGTATGTTAAATCAGTTCAATTAACTGACATTAAAATATATGAATTTGAGAACATGTCATAAGTTAAGTTTTCTGAAGAAGTCAAGGGGCTTATAGATTTTTGTCAGATAGATTGCCAAGATCACTGAAAGTTGCATTAGTCATGGGACAGGATATCAAGGCAGTAATACTGTAGTCATAGAATACCAATCATTTCTTGGTCATTTGGGTTTAGTAAGGCAGGAGAGAACGAACAGTAGGCAATAAGGTTTTTCAAGGGTCACAGTGGAACATTTTTAGTGCTACAGAATCTTTAATAATATATACACTACAGTTTATTTTACCAAAAAATCAAACAACTGTTGTGGATATGATTTTCCTCATTGAATAAATTAAACCAAAGTATAGATGAATTTTTCTAGTTAAATCTTTGTATCATTTTCTTAGACATATTTTTCTTAGACTTTATTTATAAAATATCCTTAAGAATAAAACCTGGATCAAACAGATGCACTATTTTAAATGTATTAGATGCCTATGATTATATATTTTTGCACATGAATTAACAGCTTTTTTCATGCTTATAATAATTTTTAAAATGTATTATTTAATCATCTGTGTTGTTCAAAGTTCCCTAAATACTTTCTTTGTATTATTAAATGAAGGTCAGTTTGACAGCCATAAACTTGATTCAAAGACAGGCTTGAAACAGAGCTTGCACATTTTCATGTATCTTCCCTTTATGTTATCTCCATGAATTTTTCTCTGGTCTGGTTCATTAGAATAAAGTGATGGATTTAAGGAAAAGTGTAGTGGTACAATTAAGGCTATACTAATTGGGCTGGGATTTAGCTCAGTTGGTAGAGCGCTGCACTGCAATCTCTGAGGACCCGAGTTCAATTCCCAGCACCGCAAAAATGGGAGAAGGGCCTGGCAATCCACTCCCAAGGCAATCCCGAAACTGTCAGCCATTGAAAACCCTATGAGGGACCCTATGAGTCAAATACTGACTCGAGGGCACCTAACAACAACAAACCAGGCATCACATAGCTCACCACCACATGACCAAAGACCAATGAGCAAGCTGAACATAGATCAATCAAACCATAGTTAGAACAGCAAATCCATCCAGCTGACCCATAGGCTTATATGCAGAAAACAGTATTTATTGTCCATGTGGCTGAAATATGGGATTGTTTGTGATGCTATATTATTGTGCTAATAGATAAGTGATAAGCTGGCCAAACTTAAGTGCAGTCAAAAGCAATTAATGTACCCTGTTTCACTCACCTATCCTAAATTCCAGGGGGAAACAACCCAAGTGCTGTGTGTGTGTGTGTGTGTGTGTGTGTGTGTGTGTGTGTGTGTGTGTGTGAGAGAGAGAGAGAGAGAGAGAGAGAGAGAGAGAGACAGACAGACAGACAGACAGACAGACAGACAGACACAAGGGTAGGAGGAGATAGAGGTGAGAGAGAGCAAGAGCAAACCAGAATGAAAGCCAGATGGGAAAGAGACAGAGAGAGACATCTTTAACAATGATGAAAAATCAAAAACTTCACTGGAAATTATGAGGACTTTGTGGAAGATGGATGGAAGATGGCATTGGATACACAATAAAAATTTTAATGCATACCACATTTTCAGATCTTCAGAGGAAAGGAATGCTATAAGGTATCACAGATTATTACAGGGTAAATCATTTTTCAGACTAAACTAATGTGTAATTAGGGATCCCAAGGCAAACACAAAAGAGATTAAGTGGAGCATTGCATTAAGAAGAGAAGGTGAGTCATTCTGATTCTTGTTTATGCTTTAAATGAAAAGTTGTTTCTTAAAATAATAAAGACGAGCAATGCTATTTTGAAAACAGGCTATGCACTTACTATTTTAAAAAGTCCAATATTGATCAGTTAAAGTTCATGTTAGTAAAAACACAACATGCCTGATATATATAAATATATCCATTTGCTAATATAAACCAGGGGCTGGGATTTAGCTCAGTTGGTAGAGCGCTGTGCTGCAGTCTCTGAGGTCCTGAGTTTAATTCCCAGCACCACAAAAATGGGAGAAGGGCCTGGCAATCCACTCCCAAGGCAATGCCGAAACTGTCATCCATCGAAAACCCTATGAGGGTTGCTATGAGTCGGATACCGACTCAACGGCACCTAACAACAACAACAACAATATAAACCAGGTGTAGTTTATTTTTAGTTCTGATATTTTGGAGACTAATTCACTTTGACTATCTATTACCAAATTCAATCTCTGCAGGTCTTAACCGAATATTTTAAATAAACTATGACAAACAAAATAAACCAAAACCAAAACCAAAAAAAACCTTCCAAGCTTTTGTGTCAGAAAAAAATCCCCCATATGAGCAAGTAAATATTGATTAAATATTTGAATTTTTTTTCCACATTGGTAATAGCCAGCTTTCCATCCCAAATGCAAATGTTCTTGTTCTATAAAATATGAAACATCCTTTAAAGTGTCTGCAAAGGTTTTGCTAGTACTCCAATGAGAGCTGATTATTTCTGGTGTGGCTAATTCCTCCAAAAGAATCCAATCAGATTGTTTCCTGGAAATTATGAATTGAGAATCACAGGGAATGGGTGAACTGTAAGTTAAGTCAGGTTATTAAGATATTCAGGGCAGGAGGCTTATGGCACAATCATCATTTCTTTATTTCTTTTCTTTCTTTGTTGCTTTTTCTTATTGTTCAACAGTTCCTTACATCTTATAATTATGCACTCCTATGTTCATGTGTGGGAGAAGGACCGGGCAACCTACTCCCCAAAATAAATCTGCCATTGAAAACCCTATGAATAGCAGAGAAGCAGTGACAAAGTGTTTTGCCTGTTGTATGTAGGGTCACTGTGAGTTGGATATCAACTCCATAGAACCTAACAACAACATGATCATGTGCCAGCTACCACACACATGCATAGAACTTATGCATGCAAACTTTGACTATGCCACTACAATTGTTTTGCCTTGTGTCCAGATATATTAGTTTCCTGGCATTAGAAGAAATTCTTCACCTACATGCAAGTTTTAATGATAAAATGGACTGGTTGATTTTTTTCTTTTTTTTGCAGTCCTAGCGGGTTGAATCCAGGCCCTTGTGTTTATATTTACAAGCACTGTACCACTGGGCTGTAACTTCTGTCATCTGTTTTTACTCTTTGTCTTGAGACATGGTCTCACTAAGTTGTGCAGGCTGCCTCTGGCTTCGACCTTGTGATCCCTGTTCTTCTGCCTCCTGAGTCACTGGGACTATAGGCATGTGCCACTGTGCCATGACTTTTGGAACAAAACAGAAAATAAAATCGAATGAAATATTTCATTTAACAATATTTGTTGAGTCTTAAGTGGGATTATATCTCAAATATAGACAACAAAATAGGTTTGTTTTTATTTTCTATCTTAACATATGAATATTATTCAATGTACTGGACAAAATGTAAAGTTAAAAAATAAGTATATATCCTTATGAAATTTTTGGTATCTTATGCTACCCTAATTTTGAATCAGCATAACTCAATCCAAAAATAGCTCTAGGTGAGCACTTTGGATATATAACAAGTAGAAAATTGGAGCTTTGTTCTTTACCCTAAGTAAAGGTTTTTTTTTTTTTTTTTTTTTTTTTTTTTTTTTTTTTTTTTTTTTTTTTTTTTTTTTTTTTTTTTTTTTTTTTTTTTTTTTTGCAGTACTGGAGGATGAGGACCCAGGGCCTCATGCCTACATGCTTTTCAGGTGCTGTACCACTCAGCTGCACCCCCCAAGGCCATTTTTTAACTTATTTTTTTTTTTTGAGACAGGGTCTTGCTAAATTACACAGACTACATCTGGTCTCAAACTTGTGACCCTCCTGGCTCCACCTCCCAAGCAACTAGGATTACAGGTGTGCACCATCACACCCAGCTCTACCACAGGTAAATATTCTTTTAGCATCAGCTGAAAACTGTCTTAAGAATATCTGAAGAACATATTCAGCATTAAGGACTCCCTGCCTAAATAGTTTATCTCATTGCTGAGCCAGTTTGACTCAGAGAAAATAGAAAAAAAAATCTGTCTGTGTAGCCAATTTAATATAACTAGGTTGATGCATAACTGTTTAATTGTGATTGTAGAAATGAAACAATACATTGCAGGACCAAATTTCATCCTGGGTAAATCTATCCCTAGAAGGTTAAAAGAATTAGCAGCTTCATGCTTAGGCTAAAACAAGGTGCAGAGCATCATATCCACTCTGGAAACTTCACTAATATTTACATATTCAATAATGCATTGAAAAGAAGTGAGTTGTTTTGTTTATGGGCACAAAAAGCAAGGGTAAGTGATATGAAAGATTAATTCAATGTATACAAACTTTTTTCTCAGAGAATATATTAGTAAGTTTAATATAAATTCCTGTTTCTGTAGGTTCATAGTTTCAGGAAAATAGAGGCAAATAGCCTACCTACTAAATAGTACCATTAGTTAGAAGTTACCTAGTTATCTTAAAGAAATTTTATTTTTCTTATATTAATGTGTGGAAGAAGTTTTCATTTAAAATTGATATGTTTGAAAGGGAAAATATTCCTTTACCATGTTATTGTGGTGAGGTGCCATCAAGTCATGTCTTACAGTGATCCTATGTACAACACAAGGAAACACTCCCTAACTCTGTGCCAGGAACACAATCATTTTCAGGTTTAAGCCCATTGTTGCAGCCACTGTATCACTCCATCAAGTTGAGGGTCTTCCTATCTTGTTGTTGACCTGCCAGTCTCCCAAACATGGTGCCAATCTCCAGGGATTGATCTCTCCTGACAACATGTCCAAAAGATGTAAGACTCAGTCTAGCTATCTTTGTTTCCAAGGAGTACGCAGGTTACACTTCTTCTAGGACAGATGTCTTGGTTCTTTTGGTAGTACATAGTATATTCAATATTCATCTACAGCACTATAATTTATAAGCATCAATTCTGTTCTCTCCCTTATTCAATATCCAACCTTATTCAATTCACAACCATATGATGGAACTGAAAATACTATAGCATGAGTCAGTACATCTTCATCTTTAATGTGACATCCTTACTTTTCAATAATAAAGTCTTAATAAAGGTCTTTAGCAACAGATTTTCCCCAATGCAATGTATCTTTTGACTTCTTGAGTGTTGCTTCTGTGGGTGTTAATTGTAGAACCAAGAAAAGCAAAATCTTGAACAACCTCAATCTTTTCTCCATCTATCATGAAGTTGTTTAGTGACCCACTTGTAAGAATTTTTGTTTTCTTGATGTAGAGTCTCAATCCATACTGAAGGCTGTATTCTTTATTGTTCATCAGCAAATGTTACAAATCCTCTTCACTTTCAGCAAGCACAGTTTTGTTATCTGCATAATGCAGGTGGTTAATGAGTCTTCCTCTAGTCATGATGCCATGTTCTTCTTCAAAAAGTTCAGCTTCTTGGATTATTTGCTCAGCATAGAGTTTGAAGAGATATAGTGAAAGGATATAGCCCTGATGCACACCTTTCTTAGCTTTAAACCAGGCAGTGTTTCCTTGTTTTGTTCAAAGGACTGCCTCTTGGTCCATATACAAATCCCTCATGAGTACAATTAAGTGCTCTGGTATTCCTATTCTTCCTTCTTCACAGTGTTATCCATAATTTTTTTTGACCCATACAAAGGCCTCTCCATAGTCAATAAAACATAGACACCTTTCTGCTATTCTCTGCTTTCAGCTAATATCCATCTGACATCAGTAATCGTATCCCTAGTTACACAAA
Source organism: Pedetes capensis (assembly GCA_007922755.1). Lineage (NCBI taxonomy): Eukaryota > Metazoa > Chordata > Mammalia > Rodentia > Pedetidae > Pedetes > Pedetes capensis. The sequence goes on along the minus strand of VMDO01029567.1, from coordinate 3,578 downwards.
GTCTTCTGAATCTGACTTGATTTTTTCAGCAGTTCTCTCATAGTTGTTGTTGTTGTTAGGTGCAATCGAGTCGGTATCCGACTCATAGCGACCCTCTGTACAACAGGGGAAACACTATTGTCAGTGCTTCTCTGCAGTTCATAGGGTTTTCAATGGCAGATTGATTATTGAGAGTGGGTTGCCAGGTCCTTCTCCCAAGCCTGCAGTGTCTGGTGTTCCCAGACAGTCTCCCATCCAAGTACTATCCAGGCCCGACCCTGCTTAGCTTCCGAGATCTGACGGGATTGGATGCCACAGGGCTACGGCTGCAGGCTCTCTCATAGTAGCAAATTGTAAATACCTACCACATCTGAGAAGTTGGTATATGAGTGACTATTTGTTCCATACTCTTATTTTGGTAAGTTTCACAATTAAAATTAAAATATACTGTTTGTATAGTAACAGTTTGTGATAAGTCTATAAGAACTTTCATATATTTATTATTTACATTATCTTATGATATTTATTTATACTATTTATCTTATAATATTAATTACAATAAACATGAATGCATGTTTATTATAATCCTAAACATGAATGTTTTAGGAAATATAATTTAGCCACAAGTTCCCAATTAGAGAAACAAGCAAAAGTAATATTTAAACAATAATAATAGTATAAAATGCAGAGAAAATTATGTTGAAGTTTCTCAGTTCTTAAAGGCTATATTGAAGATAATGAAGGAAATTTTCATTCATGTTGACTAAACCAATAGATATATTTTCAGGAATTTTATTACAACCTTGATGTGTTTAACACATATAGATTCAATTTCTGCATTCTATGTAGTATAAACTATCAAAGCACACCAATTTTACAGAACGATACTGAGCATTTATACACAAAACTGCTATTTACCATGAGCCTTCAGTCAGTAATGTGATTTTCCTCAAATCATGCTATGTAAAGTCATAAATTACTATTTAATCCACATAGAGATTAATTAGGTAAGGTAGGGGGTTAATAGTCTCCCCATTTTACAGATGAAGAAGCAAAAGTAAGACAGGTAAAGATATATGCCATAGGCCCCAATTAAGTTATGCCACTTTTTACTTACTAATGCCATTCTCTGAGGACCTCAAAGCACTAGACTGAATTTCTAATCCTCTTAATTTTACCGTGCAGTTGGTAGAGGACAGGTACAATTATCCTTATTTTACCTTTAAGGAGAATGAACTGCTCTCACATAAATGGTTTGCCCAAGGTACTTGGCAGAGTTTGGAATTAGCTTCAACTTTTTAATTCATGAAAGTTATTATTTGCCATGTGCCAGAAGAGTTCACTTTTTGCTACTAAATCTTAGAATTTAGAAGCAAATAAAAGTGCTTTTGATATTGTATTTTGATCCTAACCATAGTATAATGATTTCGTCCAAAATTTTCTATAAAGATGTATCAATTTTTAAAACAATTATATCTGCAAAGAAATTTTAAAATAATGATACCTACAAGTAAATTATAACAATAGCAAGAGTGTTCTTTTAAATATGTGCAGAATGATGTGAGCAATGTATGTGAAGCATTTAAATAAAACATTGATCCTGGTTATACATCTACGCTCTCCTACTGATTTCCCATGAAGAATGTTTATATTAATTAAAATATTTTTAAAATATAAAATGGCTATGAATAGCCATATAAAAATGGCTATGAATAGTCACACAAATATCTCTTCCTTGGTCTTTCTTTCTTTCTTTCTTTCTTTCTTTCTTTCTTTCTTTCTTTCCTTCTTTTTGTGCCATACTGATGATTGAACCCAGGGCCTTGTGCTTGCATGCTTTACAAGTGCTGGACCACTGACCTGCACCCTCAGCCCATTTTTTCACTTTTTTGAGAAAAGGTCTTGCTAAATTACACAGACTGCCGCTGTTCTTGAACTAGTGATCCTCCTGCCTCCTCTTCCTGAGAGTTGCTGGGATTACAGGCACAAGCCACTGCTCCCAGGTCTTTGGTCATTAATTCTAATATTAATGCTATTTCTGTTGATATTATTGAGACCATAACCACTAAGGATAGAGAACAAATACCTGCTTTAGAATGTGCAATTAGTTTATAGATAAATAAAAGGCATTTTCCTTCCTTCCTTCCTTCCTTCCTTCTTTCTTCTCTTCCATTCTCTTTATAACTTTCTCTTTCTCCTTTTTTTCTCTTTTCCTTCCTTTCTTTCTCCTTTCTCCCTCCCTCCCTCCCTTTCTTTCTTTCTTCCTTTCCTGTCTTCCTTTCTTCCTGTCCCATACTGGAGAGTTAAGCTCAGGGCCTCGCTCATGCTAGGCAAGGGCCTCACCACTGAGCTGCACCCCTAACCTCTTTTCTATGTTGTGTTTTGAAACAGGGTCTTACTATATTATACAGGCTGTCTCTGGCCCCAAACTAGTGGTCCTCCTTCCTCAGCCTTCCAAGTCATGGGGATTACAAATATAGGCCATGGTGCTCAGCCATAAAAGACATTTTTTTAAAAGAAATGTTTGTTTTTCATATATTAAGATAGTAAAATGATAACAAAATCATAAATTTTAAAAACTGAAGTAAACCAGAACTTCTTGTTTGTGTTCTCCTTTTTATAAGAAAATTGAACATCTGAAAAATGACTTACTTAAATTGCACAATTAGTGGTATAACTGGATCATATGGTAGATCTATTTTTAGTTTTCTGAGATACCCCCATATTGAATTCCAAAGGGGTTGAACCAATTTACAACCCCACCAGCAGTGTAAGAGGGTTCCCTTTTCTCCACAACCTCACCAGCATTTGTTGTTATTTGTTTTATTGATCTTGGTCATTCTTACTGGAGTGAGGCGAAATCTCAGGGTTGTTTAGTTTACGTTTCCCTAATGGCTAGGGATATCGAGCATTTTTTCATGTGTTTCAAGTCCTTATGAGCTTCTTCATTTGAAAACAATGTTTTCAGTTCCTTTGCCCACTTGAGTATTGGGTTAATTCTTTTCTTGGGAATTGCTTTCTTGAGTTCTTTATAAATTCTGGAAAGTAGTCTTCTGTTGGATGTATAGGATTTTCTCCCATTCAGTGGGGGACTTCCTTGACTGTGTTGATTATTTCTTTTGCTATGCAGAAGGTTTTAATTTCATGTACTCACATTTATCTATTCTTGTTGCAGTTTCTTGAGCAATTGGAGTCTTATTAAGGAAATGCTTTCCTATGCCTATATGTTGGAGCATAGTGCCTAATTTTCTTCTAGTAATTTTAAAGTTTCTGGTTTTATATTGAAGGCTTTTGTTGTTGTTGTTGTTGTTAGGTGCCGTCGAGTTGAGTCCGACTCATAGCGACCCTATGTACAGCAGATCGAAACACTTGCTGATTCTGTGCCAGGCAAACAATCTTGTTTATGTTTAAGCCCATTGTTGCAGACACTGTGTCAATCCATCTGGTGGAGGGTTTTCCTCTTTTGTGTTGACCTGCCACTCTTCCAAACATGATGTCCTTCTCCAGGGATTGTTCTCTCCTGACTACATGTCCGAAATATGTAAGACGCAGTTTGGCCATTTTTGCTTCCAAGGAGCACTCTGGTTGTACTTCTTCTA
>VMDO01029566.1:0-22480 GCA_007922755.1 Pedetes capensis | reverse complement strand
CGTTGGCCTTCCGTCCCTTGACCATAGTCCCTGCTCGTTGTCCTCATGGCCTCAGATATGGCTTCCTGTCTGGCTCTCTGTAAAACACAGCTGTTTTTGCTCCTCTTCCCAGCACACTTCTCAGGAGAGGGCTTTTTGTTTTCCTTTCGTTCCCCTTTCTGGATGGGGATTTCTCCTTTCCTGGGGTCCGCTCAAGGGAAGAGGGTCTTTATTCACACTCAATGGGGGCCCCCAACTTCCATGTGAGGTCCCTGTTCGAGCACCAAATATGTTGGGTCTGATGTTTGGGTGCCAACTCTATGTGGGGCCACGGACTTCTGCCAAAATGCCACACGGGTACCCGCGTATACAAGGCATCCTGACAGGTGTGCTTAGTCGTATGGCATGGCATTCTTTAACTCCAAGGGCTTCTGCAATTTCCTGGCATGAAGTTGGTCAATTTGCCCAGCATTCTCTGAAAGACAGACCACCCCTGACTAGCTATATACTAAACTTCTTTACAAACATCATCAACACCAAAATATCAGATATAAACTTTCGAAACCATCAGATGAAAAAGGAAAGAAACCCAGCATAATCTTGGATTCGTATGGTAAAGGGATCAAATTTCTGAGGCGAACCATTTGAATCCAAATCTTCAGAGAACCCAGGCTGCATGTACATTTTCGGAGAAAAATGCTGTGTTATCGCAAGGGGGGTTGGCAATAGGTTGGAATATATACCTGCTTTCCCGAGCACTGTGTTGCAAGGCATACTAGTGCTGCTCCATCACTCAGCAAGGGACTCAAAAACCATTGACATGCCCTGCATTTGTTGCAAACCAGGCTGGCAATTTAAGTACAAGTTCCTTACTAAAGTACCATTCCCTGACCAGTACATATTGCCCTACCCATGAGATAGGAATTCATCAGCTGTCCCCAGTTCAATGCAACTCTCTTTAGTCATGGGAACAATTCAGGAGGCAGATTTTAGATGATCCCTGTGCCCCAAACCCTCTAATAACCTCCTTGATCACAGGAAGAATCCCATTTTTTAATTGTCTAAAAATAGTAGATTGTATTACTTATTCTTAGCCTATCTACCTGAAAACACTCTCTGAAGTCAGGCAATATTTTGGTGCCAGCCAGTGAATCCCAGGTTCATAGTTCACTAGGCAAATAAGATGGATGAAAGACTCACGACAAAAAAGGCACACACAAAAAAAACACACACATAAATTGAGACATACACACGAAAAGAAAATACAAACATACACACACTGAGCCAAAAATCAGAACAGAATGGGTTTGTATTTCAACGTGGAAAGTAGACTTGCTAATATTAACCCCTAGACCTAATGCTAATTGCAAAACCCAGCACAGATCACTCAATCTATCATAATGCTACCTCCACCACAAAATCTAAAGATGACCCTATTTGTAACCTTAACTTTAACCTTCACTTAATAATTTGTAAGAAGAAGTGATTCATCATGGACTTAGAAAGGTAGAAATTGCCAAGAAAATATACATGCCAGAGTCTGTGTCCATGGGGAAACCTAAAAGCAGACCACAGGGCTTTCCATCGCTTCCAGAACTGCGATGCAAGGCATGAGATGCCTGTTGGAACATGGAAGGAGAGACTAAACGAAAGAATTCGGTAATGAAGTATTGACAATTCCTCTGAACCTGGAAAAACACGAAATCATTCCCAGAAATCCTAAACAACCTCACATGACCCTGATGAATATACAGTCATGGCATGGGGTTGAAGAAGATTTCCTTCTGTGGCACCACAGTAGGAGAGGATTCTGAACACACTTTGTAAAATTTCAAAGCGAGAGATGTCAAGGCATATGGATTGGTCTGCCATAGGCTTATACTGAGAGGGTGAAATGTGGAAGCACAGCAGTGGGAGGCTGCTAATTGGGGTCTCAGATACCCAGGGAATTACAGGGGCCTGGAATTCAAAAAAATGCCACACGTGTACCCCCATACACAAGGCCTCCTGAAGGATGTGCTTAGTCGTATAGCATGGGTTTCTTTTTCTCCCAGGGCCTTTGAACTTTCCTGGCATGAAGTTGGTCAATTTGCCCTGCATTCTCTGAGAAAGACATCCCCTGACTAGGAATTTTCTACACTTCCCAACAAAGCCCATCAACACCCAATCTCAGATACAAAATTTACAACTCATCAGGTGAAATAGGAAAGAAAGCCAGCAAAATCTTGGATTCGAATTGTTAAGGGATCAAATTTCTGAGCCCAACAATTTGAATCCAATTCTTTATAGAACCAAAGATGTACTTACATTTCCTGAAAAAATGCTGTGATATAGTGGGGGGGTTGCAACAGGTTGGCCCACATACCTGATTTCCTGAACGCTGAGTTTCAAGGCATATTAGGGCTGCTCCATCCCTCAGCCTGGGACTCAAAAAGCCTTGATATACCAGGAATTTTTTTCAAACAAGGCTGGCGATTTAAGTACAAGTGACTTTCCAAAGTTCCATTCAATGACAGGTACTTATCGCCCTTCCCATGAGATAGGAATTCATCAGCTGTCCCCAGTTCAAATCAAATCTCTTTAGTCATGGGAACAATTCAGGAGGCAGATTTGAGATGATCACTGCACACGAAACTCTCTAAGAACCTGCTTGATCACAGGAAGAATCCCATTTTTTAGTTTTCTAAAAAGTAGTAGATTGCATTCCTTATTCTTAGCCCACCTACCCGAAAAAACTCTCTGAAGTCAGGCAATATTTTGGTCCCAGCCAGTGAATTCCTGGTTCAGGGGTTCATTAGGCAAATAAGATGGATGAAAAACTCACACCAAAAACACAACACACACACAAAACGCACACAAATTTAGACATTCACACGCAAACAAAATACAAACACACACACACTGAGCCAAAAATCAGGAGAGAATGGGTTTATATTTCAACATGGAAAGTAGACTTGCTAAAATTTACCCCTAGACCTAATGCTAATTGCAAAACCCGGCACAGATCACTCAATCTATCATAATGCTACCTCCACCACAAAATGTAAAGATGACCCTATTTTTACCTTACCATTAACGTTCACTTAATCATTTCTAAGAGGAAGTGATTCATCATGGACTTAGAAAGGGACACATTGTTAAGAAAATATGCATGCCAGAGTCTGTGTCCATGGGGAAGTATAATAGCAGACCACATGGCTTTCCATCCCTTCCAGACCTGCCATGCAAGGAATGAGATGCCTGTTGGAACATGGAAGGAGAGACTAAAGTAAAGAATTGGGTAATGAAGTATTGCCAATTCCTCTGATCCTGGGAAAACACGAAATCATTCCCAGAAATCCCAAACAACCTCGTATGACCTTGTTAAATATCCGGTCATGACATGGGGTTGAGGAAGGGTTCCTTCTATGGCACCAAGGATGGAGAGGATTCTGAACACACTTTGTAAAATTTCAGAGCAGATGTCAAGGCATATGGATTGGTCTGCCATAGGCTTATACTCACAGGGTTAAATGTAGAAGTACAGCAGTGGGGGGGCCGCTAATTGGGATCTCTGATACCCGGGGAATTACAGGACCCATGGAATTCTGCCAAAATGCCACACAGAGTTCCCCAAATAAAAGGCCTCCTGCGAGGTGTGCTTAGTCGTATAGCAGGACATTCTTTTTCTCCCAGGGCCTTTGAACTTTCCTGGCATGAAGTTGGTCAATTTGTCCCGCACTCTCTGAAAGAAAGACATCACCTGACTACGAATTTTCTACACTTCCCACCAAATCTCATCAATACCCAAATCTCTGATACAAACTCTTGAACTCATCAGGTGAAATAGAAAAGAAACCCAGGAAAATCTTGGATTCAAATTGTTAAGGGATCAAATTTCTGAGCCCAACCATTTGAATCCAATTCTTTAGAGAACCCAGGTTGTACTTACATTTTCTTAAAAAAATGCTGTGATATCGAGGGGGGGGTAGTGTTGCAATAGTTTGGCACACATACCTGATTTCCTGAACACTGTGTTCTATGGCATTCTAGGGCTGCTCCATCACTCTGCATAGGACTCAATAAGCCTTGACATGCCCTGCATTTGTTGCAAACCAGGATGGCGATTTAAGTACAAGTTCCTTTCTAAATTTCCTTTTCCTGAGAGGTACATATCACTCTTCCCCATTAGATAGGAATTCATGACCTGTCCCCAGTTCAATGCAAAACTCTTTATCAATGGGGACAATTCAGGAGGCCCATTTGAGATGATCCCTGTGCCCAAAGCCCTCTAAGAACCTCCTTGATCACTGGAAGAATCCCATTTTTTAATTGTCTAAAGAATAGTAGATTGCATTCCTTATTGTTAGCCCATACACCTGAAAACCCTCTCTGACATCAGGCAATATGTTGTTCCCAGCCAGTGAATTCCTGGTTCAGGGGTTCTTTAGGCAAGTAAGATAGATTAATACTCAAGCCAAAAAAAGTACACACAAAAAAAACACACACAAATTTAGACATACACACGCAAAGAAAATATAAACACTCACACACACACTGAGCCAAAAATCAGAACAGAATGGGTTTATATTTCAACGTGGAAAGCAGACTTGCTAATATTAAGCCCTAGACCTAAAGCTAATTGCAAAACCCAGCACATATCACTCAGTCTAACATAACGCTGGGCTGGGATTTAGCTCAGTTGGTAGAGCGCTGCGCTACAGTCTCTGAGGTCCCGAGTTCAATTCCCAGCACCACATAAATGGGAGAAGGACCTGGCAATCCACTCCCAAGGCAATCCCGAAACAGTCAGCCATTGAAAACCCTATGAGGGTCACTATGAGTCGGATACCGACTTGACGGCACCTAACAATAACAACAACAACAACATAACGCTACCTCCACCTCAAGAACTAAAGATGACCCTATTTCTAACCTTACCATTAAGCTTCACTTCATCATTTCTAAGAGGAAGTGATTCTTCATGGACTTAGATAGGGACAAATTGTTAAGAAAATATGCATGCCAGAGTCTGTGTCCATGGGGAAGTCTAAAAGCAGACCACATGGCTTTCCATCCCTTCCAGAATTGCAATGCAAGGAATGAGATGCCTGTTGGAACATGGAAGGAGAGACTAAACTAAAGAATTGGGTAATGAAGTACTGACAATTCCTCTGATCCTGGGAAAACACGAAATCATTCCCAGAAATCCCAAACAACCTTGCATGACCTTGTAAAATATCCGGTCATGGCATGTGATTTATGAAGGGTTCCTTTCATGGCATCAAGCCTACAGAGTTTTCTGAAAGCTCTTTATAAAATTTCACGGCAGGAGATGTCAAGGCATATGAATTGGTCTGCCATAGGCTTATACTTACAGGGATAAATGTGGAAGCACAGCAGTGGGAGGCCACTAATTGGGGGTTATGTTACCCAGGGAATTACAGGGGCCATGAAATTCTAAAAAAATAGCCACAATTTTACCCCCGTATACAAGGCCTCCTCACAGGTGTGCTTAGTCATACAGCATGGCATTCTTTTCCTCCCAGGGCCTTTGAACTTTCCTGGCATGAAGTTGGTCAATTTACCATGCACTCTCTGAAAAAAAGACATCCCCTGACTAGGAATATTTTGCACTTCCCAACAAATCCCATAAACACCCAAATCTCAGATACAAAATTTAACACTCATCAGGTGAAATAGAAAAGAAACCCAGCAAAATCGTGGATTCGAATTGTTAAGGGATCAAATTTCTGAGACCAAAAACTTGAATCCAATTCTTTAGAGAACCCAGCCTGTACTTCCATTTTCTGAAAAAGTGCTGTGATATCGCAGGGGTGGATATGTTGCAACAGGATGGCACACATACCTGGTTTCCTGAACACTGTGTTGCACGGCATACTAGGGCTGCTCCATCCCTCTGCATGGGACTCAAATAGCCTTGGCATGAACTGCATTTGTTTCACACCAGTCTGTCGAATTAATTACAAGATCCTTTCTAAAGTTCCATTCCCTGACAGGTACATCTCACACTTCCCCATGAGATAGGAACTTAGCACCTATCCCCACTTCAGTGCAAAACTCTTTATCCATGGGAACAATTCAGGAGGCAGATTTTAGATGATCACTGTGCCCCAAACACTCTAAGAACCACCTTGATCACAGGAAGTATCCCATTTTTTAATTGTCTAAAAAATAGTAGATTGCTTTCCTGATTCTGAGCCCATTCACTGGAAAACCCTCTCTGAAGTAATGCAAAATATTTGTCCCAGCCAGTTAATTCCTGGTTCAGGGGTTCATTAGGCAAATATGATCGATGAAAGATTCACACCAAAAGAAACGTACACACACAAAAAACACACACATTTATACATACACACACAAAGTAAATACAAACACTCACACACACACTGAGCCAGAAATCAGAAGAGAATGGGTTTATATTTCAACATGGAAAGTAGACTTTATAATATTAACCCCTAGACCTAATGCTAATTGCAAAACCCAAAACATATCACTCAATCTAACATAACGATACCTCCACCTCAAAATCTAAACATGACCCTATTTCTAACCTTATCATGAACCTTCACTTAATCATTTCTAAGAGGAAGTGATTCATCATGGACTTGGAAAGGGACACATTGTGATTAAAATATGCATGCCAGAGTCTTGGTCCATGGGGAAGTATAATAGCAGACCACATGACTTTCCATCCCTTCCAGAACTGCGATGCAAGGAATGAGATGCCTGTTGGAATATGGAAGGAGACACTAAAAAAAAAAGAATTGGATAATGAAGTATTGACAATTACTCTGATCGTGGGAAAACACGAAATCATTCCCAGAAATCCCAAACAACCTCGAATGACCTTGTTAAATATCCGGTCATGGCATGGGGTTGAGGAAGGGTTCCTTCAATGGCATCAATCACACAGAGGTTTCTCAACCGACTTTGTAAAATTTCACAGCAGGAGATGTCAAGGCATATGAATTGGTCTGCCATAGGCTTATACTTACGGGGTTAAATATGGAAGCACAGAAGTGGGAGGCCGCTAATTGGGATCTCTGATACCCAGGGAATTACAGGGGATATGGAATTCTAAAAAAAATGCCACACGTGTACCCCCGTATACAAGGCCTCCTGAGAGGTGTGCTAAGTCGTATACCATGGCATTCTTTTTCTCACAGGGCCTTTGATCTTTCATGTCATGAAGATGGTCAATTTGCCCTGCACTCTCTGAAAGAAAGACATCCCCTGACTAGGAATTTTCTCCACTTCCCACCAATACCCATCAATACCTAAATCTCAGATACAAACTCAGATACAAACTACAGAGATTCTGTGTGCATCACGAAGTTTCAAAAGTGGCTGTGCCTTCCTGATACTGGGGTACACTGGTTAAATATGTTGGTTGAATCCTCTTCCCCAACACACATACACACACACTCTCTCACACTCACACATTCACACACACACACACACACACAAAGTACACTCAAATGCACACTGAGCCAAAAATCAGAACAGTTAGGATATCTATATCAACGTGGGAAGTAGCCTTGCTTACACTAAAACCTAAACTTCAACCTAACTGCCAAACCTATCACACAACACTCCCTGTGATACCCCTCCCTGTGATATAGGTATCCACCACATGTCCCCCAGTTCAATCCCAAATTTTGTAGCCATAGGAATAATTCAAGAGGCAGATGTGAGATGATCACTGGGACCCAAATGCACTTAGACCCTCCATCTTCATAAGAAGAATATCATTTTTTAAAATGGCTAACCAGTAGAAGAATGCATTCCTTATTCATAGGCTGTTCACATAAAAATCTCTCTGAAGTGAATCACGAGATTTCAACACTGGCTGTGCCTTCCTGATTCTGGGGTACATTAGTTAAATATGTTGGCTGAAACCTCTTCCCCCAACACACAAAGACACACACACTCTCACACTCACACAGTCACACACACACACACACACACACACACACACACACACACACACAAACTAAGTACACCCACATGCACACCGAGCCAAAAATCAGAACAGTTCGTACACCTAGGCCAACTGGGAAAGTAGCCTTAGTTACACTAAAACCTAAACTTCAAACTAACTGCCAAACCTAGCAAACAACACTAACCCTACACATACCTCTACCCCTATCCTGCCCCTAAATTTCAACCTAACTCTAAACCTAAAAAGAACACTCACTTAAGTATTTCCTTCTCACCAAGGCTGGCTATGTTTCTTACCCCACTCAGTAACATTTCATAGCAGGACCAATCATTGTGCACAGATTGTTCTTCCATGGGATTCTCTTTAAATGGTTTAACCTGGAAGGAGAGCAGGAAGAGGCCCCTGATGAGGGGCTATGATAACTACCAAAATACAGGGGCCTTGGCTTTCTCCCACAATGCCACATGGATATCCCAATAGCCAAGGCCTTTTGACAGGTGTGCTTAATCGTATAGCATGGCATCTTTCTCTCCCAGGGCCATTGGGCTTTCTATGCAGGATACTGGTCAATTCGCTCTACACTACCTGAAGGACAGACTTCCCTTGATTCGCTATTGTCCACACTTTTCTCCAAACACCCATCCACATCCAACTATGAGGTTCGACTTTACGACCTCAGCACGTGAAAAGGAAACAATCCTAGGACAATCTTGGATTCGAATTCTTAGGGCTCAGAGTTTGAACTCGAATTCTGAGCCCTAAATTCCAAATCCAAGGTTCTTTAGGAATCCAGGATGAACTGCCTTTTACTTCCATAAATGCTGCCCAAACTGGGGGGCCATGAGGTGGACCACATACCTGCTTTTCTGAAGAAGGTGTTCCAAGGGGTACCATGGCTGCTGAAACCCTCAGCATGGTACTCAAATCGCCTTGACCTGGCAAGCATTTTTCCCACATGGGGTTGGCTATTTCTGGATGAGGCCCTCTGGACCCTTCCATTCCCTGAACAGGCACAAATCGCCATTCCCCATGAGATAGGTATTCATCAGCTCTCCCCTGTTCATTCCCAATACTTTTAGCCATGAGAATAATTCAGGATGCAGACGTGAGATGACCACCAGGACACAGGTGCGCTACAGCCCTCCATCACCATAGGAAGAATGCAATTTTTCCAAATGTCTACCCAATAGAAGAATGCATTCCTTATTCCTAGACTGTCCACCTAAAAACCCTCTCTGAAGTAAGGCATGATTTTCAACCCTTGGCTATGCCTTCCTGATTCAGGATTTCATTGGGCAAATATGTTGGATGAAACATCTCCCCTGGACACACACACACACACACACACACACACACAGAGAGAGAGAGAGAGACAGAGAGAGAGAGAGAGAGAGAGAGAGCAAACAATCAGAACAGATAGAATTTATATGTCACCATGGAAAGTAGCCTTGCTAACACTAACCCCAAAACCTAAGCCTAACTGGTAAAACTAGCACATAACTCTAACGCTAATCTAAACACTACCCCTAGCCCTACCCCTAAACTTAACCCTACATGTATCCCTAACATTAACCCTCACTTAAGCATTTTGAAGTTGAAGTGTTTGATCTTTGAACCTGAAACAGACACAAAGTTCATTAAATGTTCTTGTCAGAGTCTGTGTTCATGGGTACGGATACTAGCAGACCACATTGACTTCTATCCCTTCCAGATCTTGGAATGGATGGAATGGCATGCCTGTTATGTGCTTTCATGAGAAACCAACCGGAAGAACGGGGTACTGAAGAACTGAGAAGGCCTCCAATGCTCCCTTCATACAAAATCTTCCCCAGAAACCTGAAGCAAACTCATATGACCCTTTGAAATATCCGGTCATGGCAGAGTGTTGATAAAGATTTCCTTCTATCACACTAAGCTTGCATAGAGATCTGACCCCACTCATAACATTTCATAGCAGGAGCAATCATTGTGTTCAGATTGTTCTGCGATGGGCTTGTCCTCTCAGGGTTTTATCTGGAAGGAGAGCAGGAAGAGGCCCCTGATGGGGGGCTATGATACTTATGGAAATACAGGGGCCATGGCATTCTCCCACAATGCCACAAAGAGACTGCCATAGTCAAGGCCTTCTGACGGGAGTGCTTAGTCCTAGAGCATGGCATTCTTTGCCTCCCAGGGCCATTGGGCTTTCCTCGCAGCATGTTTGTCACTTTGCTCTGCACTCCCTGGAGGACAGACTTCCCATGACTCGGTATTTTCCACACTTCCCTCCAAACCCCCGACCAAATCCAACTCTCAGATACGACTTTACAACCTCATCAGCTGAAAAAGTAATCAATCCAAGAAAAATCTTGGATTCAAATTGTTAGGGCTTAATTCGAGTTCCAATTCTGAGCCCTAACAATTTGAATCCAAGTTTCTTTGGTAATCCAGGCTGCACTGCCTTTTTCTGCCATAAATTCTGACACAAAGGGGGGGCATGTGGTGGCCCACATACCTGCCTTTCTGAAGACTGTGTTCCAAGGGATGCCATGGCTAATAAATCCGTAGGCATGGTACTCAAATCAATTTCACATGGCCCATATTTCTCCCACAGGGTTTGGCTATTTCTGGATGAGGCCCTCTGTACCCTTCCATTCCCTGAACAGGCACAAATTGCTCTTAAACTTGGGATAGGTGTTCACCACCTGTCCCAATTCAATACCAAACTTTTTAGCCATGGGAACAATTCAGGAGGCAGGTGTGACATGATCACTGGGACGCAAATGCACTAAGATGCTCCATCATAAGAAGAATCCCATTTTTCCAAATGTCTACCATATAAAAGAATGCATTCCTCCTTCAGAGACTGTCCAACTAAAAACCCTCTCTGAAGTAAGGAATGATTTTTCAATGCTGGCTGTGCCTACCTGATTCAGGAGGTCATTAGGCAAATATGTTGTATGAAACCTCTCACCCCAACACATAAAGACACACACACACTCACACATTCACACACACACACAATACACACACTCACACAACACCGACCCAACAATCACAACAACTAGGATTTATATATAACCATGGAAAGTAGCATTGCTAACACTAACCCCTAAACCTAACCCTATCTGCTAAACCTAGCACCTTACATTAACCCTAAACCTAACCCTACCCATACCCCTATGCCTAAACTTAACCCTAACTCTGACCCTAACATTAACCCTCACTTAAGCATTTTGAATGTGAAGAAATTGATCACTGAACCCAAAAAAGACACAAAGTTCAGAAGATGTTCTTGTCAGAGTTGCTGTTCATGGGGACGGCTACTAGCAGAACACATGGCCTTCCATCCCTTCCAGATCTGGGAGTGCACGGAATGGTATGCCACTTATGTCCTTTAATTTGAGACTAACCGGAAGAATGGGGTACTGAAGGATTGAGAAGACCTCTGATTCTCCCTTTAAGGAAAATCTCCTCCAAAAAACCAAAGAAACTTGTTGGACCCTTTGAAATATCTGGTCATGGCAGAAGATTGATGTAGATTTCATTCTTTTGCACCAAGGCTGTCTAGGTTTCTGACCCCTCTCAGGAATATTTCATACCAGGAGAATTCATTGCGTTTGGATTGGTCTGCCTAGGGCTTCTCCTTACAGAGTTTTATCTGGAAGGCAGAAGGAAGAATCCCCTGATGGGGAGCTGTGATACCTACAGAAATACAGGGGCCATGGCATTCTCTAAAAATGCCACATGGATACCCCCATATTCACGGCCTTCTGACAGGTGTGCTTAGACCTATAGCATGGCATTATTTTTGTCCCAGAGCCATTGGGCTTTCCATTCAGAATATTGGTCAATTCACTCTGCGATCCCTTAAGGATGAATTCCTCTGACTCAATATTTTCCACACTTCCCTCCAAACCCCCGTCAACATCCAGCACTCAGATACAAATGTAAGTCCTCAACAGGTGAAAAAGAAAACAGTCCTAGGAAAATCTTGGATTTGAATTCTTAGGGCTCAGAATTTGAGTGCAAAATTCTGAGCCCTAACTATTTGAATCCAAGTTTCTTTAGGAATCCAGGCTGAACTGCCTTTTTCGGCCATGAATGCTCTCACAATGGGGGGGTCATGGGGGGGCCAATGTTCCTGCATTTCTGAAGACTGTGTTCCAAGGGGTACCATGGCTGCTCAATCCCTCAGCATGGTACTCAAATCGCCTTGACCTGGAGGGCATTTCTCCTACAGGGGAGTGGCTATTTCTGGATGATGGCCTCTGTACCCTTCAATTCCCTCAACAGGCACAAATTGCCTTTCCCCATGGGATAGGTATTCACCACCTGTCCCCAGTTCAACCGAAATTTTTAGCCATGGGTATAATTCAGGAGGCAGATGTGAGATGATCACTGGGACCCATATGCCCTAAGACCCTCCAACATCTTAGGAAGAATCCCCTTTTTCCAAATGTCTACCTAATACAAGGAATCCTTCCTTATACATAGACTGTCCACCTAAAAACCTTCTCTGAATTAAGGCATGGCATTTCAATCCGGGCTGTGCCTTCCTGATTCTGGAGTTCATTAGGCAAATATGTTGGATGAAACCTCTCCCCCCAACACACAGACACACAGACACAAACACACACACTATCACAATCACACACGCACATTCACACACACACCTAGCCAACATTCAGAACAGATAGGATTTATATATCCACATGGAACGTAGCCTTGCTAACACTAACCCATATACCTAACCCTAACAGCTAATCCTAGCACATAGCATTAACACTAATACTAATCCTACCCCTACCCCTATGCCTAACCTTAACCCTAACTCTAACCCCAACATTAAGCCTCACTTAAGCATTTTGATGGTGAAGTGATTGGTCATTGAACCCGAATAAGACACAAAGTTCAGAAGATGTTCTTGTCAGAGTCTGTGTTCGTGGGGATGGCTACTAGCAGAACACATGGCCTTCCATCCCTTCCAGACCAGAGAGTGCAAGAAATGCCATGTGGGTTACATCCTTTAATGAGAGACTAACTGGGAGAATGGGGTACTGAAGGATTGAGAAGACCTCTGATGCTCCCTTCACTCAAAATCATCCCCTGAAAACCCAAACAAACTCGTAGGACCATTAGAAATATCCAGTCATGGCAGAAGGTGAATGAAGATTTCCTTCTATTGCACCAAGGCTGGCTAGGTTTCTGTCGGTAACATTTCATAGCAGGAGCAATCATAGTGTTCAGATTGCTCTGCCATGGGCTTCTCCTTACAGGGGTTTGTCTGGAAGGGCAGCATGAAGAGGGCACTGATGGGGGCTATGATACCTATGGAAAGACAGGGGTGACAACAGACTTCCCCTGACTCGGTATTTTCCACATTTCCCTCCAAACCCCTGTCCATAACCAACTCTTAGGTATGAATTTACAACATCATCAGGTGAAAAAGGAAGTAATCCAAGGAAAATCTTGGATTCAAATTGTTAGAGGTCAGAATTCGAGTTTCCGTCTTTTGGCCCTTTTTCCCCTCTTTGCCCAGACCATTGGCTAAGCAAGACCTTCTCACCAGCTCCTGCCAGGACCACTGATGAGGAAACACCTCACCATCTCCTCTCCCCCAAACTGTCGGTGAGGACAGTATACTCTCCTGTTGTGAACATCAAAAAGGAAAGAACCTGCTCTTCATGTGGTCATCGGCAAAGCAACAGCTGTCTCCTCATGACCACCAAGAGGACCAACACAGGTTTTTGCCCCTGGAACGCAAATGTGCCTGAGGCTTTTCCTTTCTCTCATCTCCTCCTAGTCCCATGGGCAGCAGGAGCATGCCCCCAACACCCAGAGTCCCCAGTGAATTGTGTTTAGTATCTGTGTGTGAGGTGGCACCGCCAGTCTGAACATCCAGGCCAGTCCGAATTCTGAGCCCTAAAATTTGGAACACAAGTTTCTTGGGGAAACCAGGCTGCAGTGCCTTTTTCTGCCACAAATGCTGCAACAACGGGAGGCCAAGGTATGGGACACATACCTGCCTTTCTGAAGACTGTGTTCCAAAGGGTACCATGGCCTCTCTAAACCTCAGCACGGTATCCAAATTGCCTTGACATGGTGGGCATTTCACACCCAGGGGGTTGGCTATTTCTGGACAAAGTCCTCTGTACCCTTCCATTCCTGGAGAAGGCACAAATCACCCTTCCCCATGGGACAGGTATTCACCCCCTGTACCAAGTTCAATCCCAAACTTTTTAGCCATGGAAACATTTCAGGAGGCAGATGTGAGATGATCATTCGGACCCAAATGCACTAAGACCCACCATCATCATAGGAAGCAGCCCATTTTTCCAAATGTCTCCCCATTAGAAGAATGCATCCTTATTCACAGACTATCCACCTAAAAACCCTCTCTGAAGTAAGGCATGAATTTTCAACCCTGGCTGTGCCTTCATGATTCAGGAGATCATTAGGAAAATATGTTGGATATAACTGCTCCCCCAACATAAACAGACACACACACACAAACACACACACACACTCACACACACAAACACAATACAAACACTCACACAAACTGAGCCAAAACTCAGAAAAGACAGGACTTATACATCACCATGGAAAGTAACCTTGCTAACACTAACCCCCAACACTAACCCTAACTGTTAAACCTAGCACATAACACTAACCCTAAACCTCATACTATTTCTAACCCTACAGCTAACCTTAACCCTAACTCTAACCTTAACATTAACACTCACTTAAGCACTTAGAATGTGAAGTGATTGATCACTGAATTCGAAAAATACACAAAGTTCAGAAGATGTTCTTGTCATAGTCTGTGTTCATGGGGACGGCTACTAGCAGACCACATGGCCTTCCATCCCTTACAGATCTGGGAGTGGAAGGAGTGGCATGGCTGTTACCTCCTTTCATGAGTGTCTAACCGGGAGAATGGGTTACAGAGAGACCGAGAAGGCCTCCGATGCTCCCTTCACTTCCCCAGAATAGCCAAACAAACAAGTACTACCCTTTGAAATATCCGTTTATGGCAGAGGGTTGATGAAGATTTCCTTCAATTCCACCAAGCCTGGCTGGTTTTCTGACCCCACTCAGTAACATTTCATAGCAGGATCAATCATTGTGTTTAGATTGGACTGCCATGGGCTTCTACTTCCAGGGTTTTATCTGGAAGGACATCAGGAAGAGGAACCTGATGGGGGGCTATGATACCTATGGAAATACAGGGGTCTTGGCATGCTCTCAAAATGCCACTTGGATAACCCCATAGTCAGGACCTTCTGACAGGTGTGCTTAGTCCTTTATAATGGCATTCTTTTACTCCCAGGTCCATTGGGCTTTCCACACAGGATGTTGGTCAATTTGCTCTGCACTCCCTGAAGGACACTCTTCCCCTGACACAGTATTTTTCACGCTTCCCGCCAAACCCCCTTCCACATCCAACTCTCAGGTATGACTTTACTATTTCATCAGGTGAAAAAGAAAATAATCCTAGAAAAATCTAGGATTCGAATTGTTAGGACTCAGTATTCAAGCCATAAATATTCAAATCCAAGTTTCTTTGGGAATCCAGGCTGCACTTCCTTTTTCTGCCATAAAAGCTGTGACAATGGGGTGGCCATGGGCTGGCCCACACACCTGACTTTCAGAAGAATGTGTTCCAAGGGGCACCATGGCTGCTCAATCCCTCAGCTTGGTACTCAAATCACATTGATACGGTGAGCATTTCTCCCACTGGTGGGTGGCTATTACTGGACAAGTCCTCTGTACCCTTTCCTTCGCTTAACAGGCACAGATCACCCTTACCCATGGGATAGGTATTCACCACCTCTCCCCAGCTCAATCCCAAACTTTTTAGCCATGGGAAGAATTAAGGAGGCCGGTGTGAGATAATTAGTGGGACCCAAACGCACTACAACCCTCCATCATCATAGGAAGAATCCCATTTTTCCAAATGTCTACACAATAGAAGAATTCATTCCTTCTTCAGAGACTGACCACCTAAAAACCATCCCTGAAGTAAGGCATGATTTTTTACCCTGGCTGTGCCTACCTGATTCTGGAGTTCATAAGGCAAATATGTTGTATGAAACCTCTCCCCCCAACACACAAAATCACACACACAGACACACAGACACTCACACACTCACACACAGACACAATACACACACTCACACACACACACACACACACACACACACACACACACACACACCAAGCCAACAAAAGAAGAGATAGGATTTCTATATCACCATGGAATGTAGCCT
Organism: Pedetes capensis; assembly: GCA_007922755.1. Taxonomy (NCBI): domain Eukaryota; kingdom Metazoa; phylum Chordata; class Mammalia; order Rodentia; family Pedetidae; genus Pedetes; species Pedetes capensis. Next base: position 6,301 of record VMDO01029566.1, on the reverse strand, counting down.
TGCTAACAATTACCCCTAAACCTAACCCTAACTGCTAAACCTAGCACATAACACTAACCAAAAACCTAACCCTATACCTAACCCTACACCTAAACTTAAGCCTATCTCTAACCCTAACTTGAACCCCCACTTAAGAATTTTGATGGTGAAGTGATTGATCATTGAACCCTAAAAAGATACAAAGATCAGAAGATGTTCTTTTCAGAACTGTGTTCATGGGGACGGCTACCAGCAGAACACATGCCCTTCCATCCATTCCATATATGGGAGTGGAAGGAATGGCATGCCTGTTACATCCTTTTATGACAAACTATCTGGAAGAATGGGGTACTGAAGGATGTAGAAGGCCTCCAATGCTCCCTCACTCAAAATCTTCCCCAGAAAACCCTAACAAACTCATACAACCCTTTGAAATATCTGGTCGTGGCAGAGGGTTGATGAAGATTTCCCTCTATTGCACCAAGGCTGGCTAGGTTTCTGACCCCACTAAGTAACATTTCATAGCAGGAGCAATCACTGCATTTGGATTGGTTTGCCATGGGCTTCTCCTTACAGGGTTTTATCTGGAAGGAGAGCAGGAAGATGCACCTGATGCGGGGCTATGATACCTATGGAAATACAGGATCCATGGCATTCTCCCACAGTGCCACAAGGATACCAACACAGTCAAGGCCTTCAGACAGGCGTGCTTAGTCCTAGAACATGGCATTCTTTTTCTCCCAGGGCCATTGGGCTTGCCACACTGGATGTTGGTCAATTCACTCTGCACTTCCTGAAGGACAGACTTCCCCTGACTTAGTATTTTCGACACTTCACTCCAAACCCCCGTCCACATCCAACCCTCAGGTATGATTTTACAAACTCATCAGGTGAAAAAGAAAACAATCCTTGGAGAAACTTTGATTCGAATTGTTAGGGCTCACAGTATGGGTTTGAATTTTGAGCCCTAACAATTCGAATCCAAGTTTCTTTGGGAATCCAGGCTGCACTGCCTTTTTCTGCCATAAATGCTGCCACAACAGGGGGTCAAAGTGGTGGCCCCCATACCTGCCTTTGTGAAGACTGTGTTCCAAGGGGTACCATGGCTGCTCAATCACTCAGCATCATACTCAAATTGCCTTGACATGGCGGGTATTTCTCCCAAAGGCAGCTGGCTATTTCTGGACAAGGCCCTCTGTACCCTTCCATTCCCTGAACAGGCAGAAATCGCCCTTCCCCATGGGATACATATTCACTGCCTGTACCCAGTTATATCCCAAAGTTTTCAGCCATCGGAACAATTCAGGAGGCAGATGTGAGATGATCACTGTTACCCAAACACACTAAGACCCTCCATCATCTTAGGAAGAATCCCCTTTTTCCAAATGTCTACCCAAGACAATAAGAATGCGTTCCTTATTCATAGACTCTCCACATAAAAACCCTTTCTGAAGTAAGGCATGACTTTTCATCCCTGGCTGTGCCTTCCTTGTTCAGGAGTTCATTAGGCAAATATTTTTAATGAAACATCTCCCCCAACACACACAGACACCCAGACACAAACACACACTCTCACACTCAAACACACACACAATACACATGCTCACACACACACACCTAGCCAACAATTAGAACATATAGGTTTATATATCAATAGGGAAAGTAGCTTTGCTAACACAAACACCTAAACACTAACTGGTAATCCTAGCACATAATACTAACCCTAAATCTAACACTACCCCTACCCATACCCCTAAACTTAACCCTAAATCTAACTCTAATATTTACCCTCACTTAAGCATTTTTAATGTAAAGTGATTCATCATTGAACCCATAAAAGACAAAAAGTTCTGAAGATGTTCTGTCAGAGTCTGTATTCATGGGGATGGCTACTAGCAGACCACATGGCCTTCCATCCCTTCCAGATCTGGGAGTGGAAGGAATGGCATGCCTGTTATGTCCTTTCATGAGAAACTAACTGGAACAATGGGGTGCTGAATGATTGAGAAGGCCTCTGATGCTCCCTTCGCTCAATATCTTCCCCAGAAAACCCACACAAACTCTTACGACTTGACTTTTCTAACCTGGATGTGCCTTCCTGATTCAGGAGTTCATTAGGAAAATATGTTGGATGAAACCACTCCCCACAATACACACAGACACACACACACACATACACACATTACACACACTCACACACACACCGAGCCAACAATTAGAACAGATAAGATTTATATATCACCATGGAATGTAGCCTTGCTAACACTAATCCCTAAAACGTACCCAAACTTCTAAAACTAGCACATAACACTAACCATAAACCTACCCCTACCCCATCCCTAAACCTAACCCTAACTCTAACCCTAACATTAAGCCTCACTTAAGTATTTTGAAGGTGAAGTGATTGATCATTGAAGCCAAAAAAAACACTAAATTCAGAAGATGTTCTTGTCAGAGTCTGTGTTCATGGGGACGGCTGCTAGCAAAACACATGGCCTTCCATCCCTTCCAGATCTGGGCGTGGATGGAATGGCATGCCTTTTACATCCTTCAGTGAGAGCCTAACCAGAAGAATGGTGTACTGAAGGATTGAGAAGGCCTCTGATGCTCCCTTCACTCAACATCTTCCCCCAGAACACCCAAACAAATTCATACGACCTTTTGAAATATCCAGTTATGGCAGAGGGTTGATGAAGATTTCCTTCTATCGCACTAAGGCTGGCTAGGATTCTGACCCACTCAGTTACATTTCATAGCAGGAGTAATCATTGTGTTTGGATTGGTCTGCCATGGTCTACTCCTTCCAGGATTTCCTGCAAGGACAGCAGGAAGAGGCCCCTGAAGGGGGCTATGATGCCTATGGAAATACAGGGGTCATGGCATTCTCCCACAATGCCACATGGATACCCCCATAGTCAAGGCCTTCTGACCAGTGTGTTTATTCCTATAGCATGGCATTCTTTTTCTCCAAGGGTTATTGGGCTTTCCTCACAGGATGTTGGTCAATTAGCTCTGCACTCCCTGAAGGACATATTTCCCCTGACTCAGTATTTGCACACTTCCCTCCAAACCCCCGTCCACATCCAACTCTCATTTACAACATTATGAACTCATCAGGTGAAAAAGAAAAGAATCCTAGGAAAATCTTGCATTGAAATTGTTAGGGCTCAGAATTCTGAGCCCTAAAATTTGAATCCAAGTTTCTTTGGGAATCCAAACTGCACTACCTTTTTCTGCCATAAATGCTGCAAGGAAGTGGGGGCCATTTGGTCACATACCTGCCTTTCTGAAGATTGTGTTCCAAGGGGTACCATGGCTGCTAAATCCCTCAGCATGGTACAAAACTTGCCTTGACATGGCGGGTATTTCTCCCACAGGGGTGTGGCTATTTCTGGACAAGTCCCTCTATACCCTTCCATTCCCTGAACAGGCACAAATCGTCCTTCTCCTTGAGAGAGGTATTCATCACCTGTACCCAGTTCAATTCCAAACTTTTTAGCCATGGGAACAATTCAGGAGGGAGATGTGAGATGATCACTGGGACCCAAATGCACTAAGACCCTCCATCATCATAGAAAGAATCCAATTTTTCCAAATGTTTACCCAATAAAAGAATGCATTCCTTCTTAATAGCCTGTCCACCTAAAAACCCTCTCAGAGGTAAGGCATGATTTTCAATGTTCGCTGTGCCTTCCTGATTCAGGAGTTCATTAGGCAAATATGTTGGATGAAACCTCTCCCCCCAACACACACATACACACACACACACACACACACACACACACACACACACAAACACTGAGCCAACAATCAGTAAAGACAGGATTTATCTATCACCATGGAAAGTAGCCTTGCTAACACTAACCCCTAAACCTAAACCTAACTGTTGAACCTAGCACAAAACATTAATCCTTAACCTAACCCTACCCCTACCCCTAACCCTTTGCCTAACCTTAACGTTAACTCTAATCCTAACATTAACCATCACTTAAGCATTTTGAAGGTGAAGTGACTGATCATTGAACCTGAAAAAGACCCAAAGCTTAGATGTTCTTGTCAGAGTCTGTGTTCATGGGGAGTGCTACTAGCAGACCCCATGGCCTTCCATCCCTTCCAGGTCTGGGAGTGGAAGGAATGGCATGCCTGTTATGTCTCTTAATGAGAGACTAACCAGAAAAATGGTGTACTGAAGTATTGAGAAGTCCTCTGATGCTTCCTTCACCCAAAATCTTCCCCAGAATACCCAAACAAACTCCTATGACCCTTTGAAATATATGGTCATGGCAGAGGATTGATGAAGATTTCTTTCTATTGCACCAAGGCTGGCTAGGGTTCTGACCCCACTCGGTAACATTATAGCAGTAGCAATCATTGCATTTGGATTGTCCTGCCATGGGCTTCTCCTTACAGGGTTTTATCTGGAAGGACAGCAGAAAGAGGCCCCTGATGGGGGGCTATGATACCTATGGAAATACAGGGGCCATGGCATTCTCTCACAATGCCACATGGTTACCGCCATAGTCAAGGCCTTCTGACAGGTGTGCTTAGTCCTATAGCATGGCATACTTTTTCTCCTGGGGCCACGGGGCTTTCCACACAGTGTGTGGGTCTATTCATTCTGCACTCTGTGAATGACAGACTTCCCCAGACCCCATATTTTCCACACTTACCTCCAAACCCCCGTCCACATACAAGTATCAGGTTCAACTTTACGACCTCATCAGGTGAAAAAGAAAACAATCCTAGGACAATCGTGGATTCCAATTGTTAGGGCTCTGAATTCAAACTCGAATTCTGAGCCCTAACATTCTGAATCCAAGTTTCTTTGGGAATCCAGGTTGCACTGACTATTTCTTCCATAAATGCTGTCAAAACGGGGGGGGGGGCATGAGGTGGGCCACATACCTGCCATTCTGAAAACGGTGTTCCAATTGGTACCATGGCTTCTCAAACCCTCAGCATGGTAATCAAATCGCCTTGATATGGCGGGCTATTCTCCCACAGCGTGGTGGTCATTTCTGGACGAGGCCCATGTACACTTCCATTCCCTGAACAGCCACAAATCACCCTTCCCCATGGAATAGGTATTCGCCACCTATCTCCAGTTCAATCCTAAACTTTTTGGCAGTGGGAACAATTCAGGAGGCAGATGTGAGGTGCTCACTGGGACCTAAATGCACTAAGACCCTCCATCATATATATTCCAATATAAGAATGTGTTCCTTATTCATAGACTCTCCACATAAAAACCCTCTCTGAAATAAGGCATGATTTTTTATTGGACATTTTTAATGTACACCTTAATGTGATTCATTCTGACGTGCTTTTCATTGTGGTATTTACATATATATGCATTTTGATGTACATTCACATAGGTTCCCCCTTATCCTCTTACATGCTTCCCCCCAACTCTCCGCATCTAAGTTTTCTCTATCATTTACTTGGTAATATTTTTCTATATGTACTTGAGTTCCAGTTCTGTTTAAGATAGAAATTTTTCCTATAGCGAACTTTGCTATTGTCTTGTTAGAACAATCGCATGCATATTCTCGACCATTTATATTGACACCATTCTTAGCTGTTTTTTTTTCATTTTATTTTGATCCGACCTTTGAATAGGATGTTTCTTCCTTATAATTTTGATTCAACTCCCACATATGAGTGAGAAGATGTGGTGGTTCTCTTTCTGAACTTGGGTTTATTCACTTAAAATAATTTTCTCTAATTCCATCCATTTTGCTGTGAATGACCTTATTTCATTTTTCTTGATTGCTGAGTAGTATTCCATCTTCTATATGTATCATAGTTTTTTATCCATTCTTCTGTTGAAGGGCACTTTGGTTGATTCCATATCCTTGCTATTGTGAAAAGTGCAGCATTGAACATGGACATGCAGGTGTCTCGGTGGTATGATGACCCATCTTCCTTTGGGTAAATTCCCAGTAGTGTTATAGCTGGGTCATATGGTAGATCTATTTTTAGTTTTTTGAGGTACCTCCATATTGATTTCCATAGTGGCTGGACCAATTTACAGCTCCACCAACAATGTAATAGTATTCCTTTTTCACCGCAACCTCGCCAGCATTTGTTGTTGTTTTATTGATCTTGGCCATTCTTACTGGTGTAAGGTGAAATCTCAGCGTTGTTTTGATTTGCAATTCCCTAATGGCTAGGGATGTTGAGCATTTTTTCATGTGTTTCATGGCTTTATGGACCTCTTCATTTGAGAACTGTCTACTCAGTTCCATTGCCCATTTGTGTATTGGGTTGTTTGGTTTTTGGGTTTTTTTCCTTGAGTTCCTTATAAATTCTAGTAATTAGA